>JAULJZ010172166.1:0-24101 GCA_032270985.1 Heliamphora pulchella
CGCGTTCCAATAGACACGCTACTCATACACCTAGCCAAATATGAGTAATTGTTCAAGCGCCAATTTTAAAGTTACAGCAGTGTTTTGAAGTACCTAGACATGGATTTAATTTTTTATTTTTGAACACCAACTAGATAAAAAATATTTTCTAATACTTTTATGTTTAACACTAAGGTCAATTCGTAGGGCAAAAAGGTCATTTGATTTAATTTAGGAAAAATCATTCAACACTTTACAGAGAAAAGTGCAGAATTTAGGCCTCTATTGGTGACGATTTTGGAGCATCAATTCAAGGGATATGGGTCTAATATTTGGGGAGGATTTATTTTAAGGTGTCTCCTACAATTTTCATGTTTTGTGCTAGGAAAAGTTGTTTGGAAAAAGTTTGAGATTTTGGCTAATTTATAAAGTGGGTTCGGTCAGTCTAAAAGGGGTCTGCATAATGGGTTTTTAATAGAGAATGATCAAAACCTTTGGAATATCATCCGAGGGTATTTTGGCCTACTTGTTTCTCAGTATTTAGCTTAATATGTTATCTACATTTTTCACGTTTACCACTTTTGGATTTAGTTTCTAAAAACGTAGGTTTTTGGTCTCACAAAAATGTGTGACAGAGGGCTCTGTCAATCACTGAATCTCAATAGTAACTTTAGAGAGAGTTTAGACCCATCAAGACTTCATATTGTTGGCTCATGTTTGGTGGAAAGTAAGATAAATATGTCCTCTACAAGTTTTATGTTTTTCCCCATGCTCTTTTCTCACTTTAACTTAGGGTGTTTAGGTCTGCAACTCAGAGTGGTCAAGATCTGACACTCTTTGAAAAAAATGACATATCTGGAGTTCTACTCAACGAAATCACTTCAAACCAATTTTGTACGAACGATAACTCAAAAATATAGGTCTGGACACAAAGATCATGTTTGGATCATTTCTCTACAATTATTTATGATGTTTTAAATTTCGTGACAAAAAGTGGATAAGCCCAAAAAATTAGGTTACTTAGGGTTCCAATAGTTTTGCTCATGTGGTGTCCATTTTTATGTGTTTTCTTTACATGTATGTCATAAACTCATATAAAACAAAACTCCAGACCATATTTAAGCCATAAAACTCAAAAATATACACATGTAAACACATGCAAAGCTTGTTCATACATAAACAATCCATAAACTACTCCTACGATGCCTTTTTGAGTTATTCTTTATTTATTTTTCTTAGAGTTGATTATAGAGATGGATTGAGAGTTATTTTATGAGAGAATATTAGAAGATTTTAGGAGATTTTCTTACCTTATTTGAAGACCGAAGAGTGGAGGATGGTTAGAGGACTTGGCTTTAATGCTTCTCCATGCTCCTCCTTAGTTACTCCTTCTTTTCTTCCTTCTTCTTCCCTCCTTTCTCTCTCAATCTTGTGGAACACTTAAACACTCAAGAAATCAGGTCTCTCCTCCTCTATATTACTGAAACACGAAGAAGAGAAGTGGGGGTTTGGGTCTTGTTTTATAGCCAAGGACTTAGTGGATATAATTATGATATGTAAGACCATAATTTGAATTTTTTTTCATGTTTATTGGTTGCATGCAAGGTGGGAGGCTTTTGAGACTTACACATATCGGATATGTAAGCTAGGGATTTTGGTTAGGAGCTGTTTGGGGCAGAGAAAAACTGATTTTGCATTAATATAAGGTTTAAATTATGTTTTGGTACCATTTTGTGCAAGAAAATACATAAAATATTAATTTTATATATCTTTTTGGTATCTTAACTTACTGAAACCTATTATGTTAATGTGTTTATAATTAATTTAATCTTTTCATGAATTATCATAATTTTTGTAGCAATTAATTAAAAAGGTATAGGCTTTTAAGTCAATTTAAGTTAGTTTAACAAGAATTGACTTTTTGACTTATTTATTGTATAGAGACTTTAAATAATAATTTATTTAATTTTGTTAACCTATATTATTATATTATTATGTATATTACTTGTAAAAAAAGTCTTTACTCATAATAATGCTTAATTTATACAATTTTTTCTCATTTTTAAGCTTAAAAAGGCGAAAAGTCAATTTTTTGGCACAAACTCCAATGTGGCCTGGCACTAAGGGCATTTTTGTTATTTTTTGATGTTATTTTGTCTTTTATTACTTAATGGTATTTAAATATCTGATTTAAGGTGTCCATGTATCAAATTTTAAATTTTTAAGACTTTTTATTGTACTAGAGACAAAATGGTCATTTTACCCTAATTATGAGAATTTTTTATTTGTAATCTAACATTTCATGTTATTTACTTAATTTAGAATATTAAGAGTCTTCTTTGAGTATTAGGGTTTTACCTTTGAGTATTTGGTCTTTCTGGGGATTTTGTGTCGAATTAGGGTTTCGGGTTGAGTTAGGATTTTCAATCTTCTAGTAACTTAAGATCTTATCGGCTTAGCGTCGCTAATACTAGGGTTTAGGATGGATTGCTAACATGGTTTGTTACAATCTGGGTGGTTACTACTAGGGTTCAGACCGGGGTGTTACAATCTACCCTCAAATAAATTTCGTCGTGTACTTCATCTTAGGGATGATTTACTAGCATCATTTCTCTTCGAACTTGGGCCCTTGTTTATTTCAGTCATTCTTTATTGAGGGTTTGGAGAGGGTCGGGCTTATACGCTTAGTACCTTGAGTAATGGTTGCTTTGTTTTACTAGAACTTTAAACCGACTCCTACAACAACTTTCAACTGTAACATTGCAGACCTATGTCGTGGGGTTATTGACTAGCGACGTGTTAACCTAAAGCCTTATCCTACATGCATCCACTTTCTCGTTCTCGTAATAATATAACAAGTCTAAACTACATACATCCCCGAGTTGCAAATACGAGCGTACCTCTGATCGTCATCAAAAGGCCTGGCAGCTTGGATATGTTGTTGGTGCTTTTTCGACTAAGGTTGTGGTTGCTTCCAGTGCTGTGGTTGATTTTCCTAGTTCCCTTGTCCTAGCTGTGGACATTGAGACTTTTTGTGCCCAAGCTGACCACATTCATAGTAGAGCCTAACCTTCGTAGGTTGACCCCTTGCTTGCCTTGGTCTGTCGACCAAATGGTACGACTTTTTGGAAACAATTTCCCTATTGTTCCTTAGTGGTCCTCCTTGACCAGTACTTTCCTTTTTCTAACTCCAAATCCTTTTAGAATCGGTTTAAGTCTGTTTTTGGCAATAGGGCTGCTTGTACTACTTGAGTGTAAGTCGCAAGCAGTAAGCAGATGACTCTAGTTCGGATAGAGAGTTCTAGTCCCCACTCGATCTTTCGTGCCCTTGATTCTTCGATGGGTATGATGGTCACGGCGAATCGGCTCAACTCTTCGAAGCAATTAACGTACAGGGTTACTGACATAGATCCTTATTTTAGCTCTAGAACTTCTCTGACTTTTCCCTGTCAGAAGGGAACTAGGAAGTACTTTTCCAAAAATAATTCTTTAAACTGACTCCAAATCAGAGCTGCCACATCTTGGGTGTTGTCTATCATAGACCACCAATAGTCGGCTTCTCCTTCTAGTAGTTGCACTGCTAGAGCTACTCGATCGACATCGGTTTGCACTCCCATGGAGTTAAATAATTTCTTAATAGCTCTCAGCCATTCTTCGGTTACTCTCGATTCAACTCCTCCCTTGAATGTAGGGGATCGTTGTTTTCTAAGCTCTGATAAGAACCATGCCCTATCTCATATGTGAGGGCGGTTAATGCTGGTGGCAAGTTCACGCAAGACCTGGGCTAACCCTAGTGCTCCTTCGTCTACGGGTCCATCTGCTGTCTGTTGATGGTTAGGTCGTCTACCTGCCATCTGAATAAAGAGGGAAGGCGTTGTGGCTAGTGAGTCTTCTTTTTAAGGTCTTAATTGTTTCTAGGTTTTAGGATCTCAGAGAGTTAATTTAAGACTTATTCATTTGTATTTCTTATCATTCGAGTTCGAGTACAAAGAGTGATTACAAAGAGCGAGGTACATAACACATAAGGGCCCAACCAGAATAGGTATGGATAAAACCATCGAATTTCGACCGCGTAGTCCCACCTTACTTTCAAGTTCCGTAACATTTCCATTGTACTTCCACGTGCCACAATCTTGCGGGTCCCATACAAACTTTATCGGTGATGGCGATAGGGACCTTCGTGTAGGTCTCCATTAGCGATGCTGTATATGCTCTTATTTAGCAGTTCTTGTTGTCGAGTTATTGATTTTCAAAATATGTTAAGCGCGGACGTTGGTAGACATTCTGTGCTTTAACTCCAAATAGAGATCTGCTTTGCGACTCGATGATGCGCTAGGTGGTTCCTTTGAGGATGTGCACGATCTGAGTTTCCTGTGAAAGTGCTAAACTGTAATAACTATAGTTTCTCATCGATCTAGGTCTTAGGAAAGGTGACCTGGGGTGGCGAGTCGTCAAACGTTTAGCTGAGGTTTTCAAATGATGTACTAGATTGCACGATACGTGGCTGGGGGTTAGAATGGCTTAGGGAAGGTGAACAAATCCTTTACCGAGATTCAAGGCAAGATTCCTAAATGGTTCAAAAGATAAGTCAAATGAGGTCAAATGGTCACGGTTAAGGCAGTCACCATTGACACAAATTGAGTGATTATTTGGGGTTCAAATATAGGTGAAGCAAGAGGAGGACAGTGAACAATACCTAAACAAATGTCTTTGGAGTTAACCCAGTACGATTAGATTATGATAAAAGAGATGTTAAGCAATGGGTAGCCAAACTAGATAAGTGTACTGAAGTTACGTCGGCCTAACGTACTTCAATTCAAGTATCCAAGTCTACTTCCCTCGTAAAGATTAAAAGAATTCACAAAATCACTGCAACAGATTGTAATTTCATAATCGAATGTTCGAAACAGGTAATTAGTTGATATCGAGTTCTACGAAAGAAGAGTTAGTTCAAAGATGATGGCGTTGAATCAGAGGAGAATCAAATGCAAATACCGATCATCATTGAGGCGTGACAACAAGGGTCAAGGTATTTCCTGGGATTGAAATTCAAAAAGGATTATCAACAAGACTTAGGTGCATATGGGTTTCTAACGAACGACATCTGACGGTACCATTGAGGATTGATAATATTAGAAGGAATGATACACAAAGAACTTCAAGTAGGTACAAAATTTAACAGAAAAGCTTAGGGGTAAACGAGAAAGGAACTTATAAGGATGGGGTTGCGGGGTTCTAACGATGGCTCTCGAGGTGATATCTGAAAACTTCTCTTAATGTGTACTCTTGTCTACCCCCCTTAAAATAAGACAACTTGTTGCGTGAATCTCCGATCTTCGATATCAATGCTCTTACTCGTCATTCGCATGTAGATTCCATGCAGCTTTTGATCCTAGTAATGTCCAAACGCGACTCGCTAAAAGCCTTAGACGCAACAGATTTTAGTTCTGGTAATATATAAATGATAATTATAATTAACACAACGCACCCTACAAAGCTTCTACGCGACAAAACGCATGATTTTCCACAACCCAAGGCCTGAAGGTTCAACAAACCTAGGCTCTGATACCAACTGTGATGCCCCGTCCTCTAGGCACGTCGGGTCATACATAAGTATAGATAAGAAAAATATTCTAACCATTAATTCATATTTACATATCATAAATAATACATTATTAAGAGTTCTGAACTATTCATAAGTACAAAACAATTACAATTTCACCAGAAACTTTAATAAAAATTACAATACGCCTGTGGAAACTAAACAAAAAGAGCAAAAGGTAAAAACCCAATTTGAAACACCTCAACCCTTCACATGGCAACGATATTGTCCGCTTTGGGCAAAACCCTCACGGTTTTGTTCTTCTCAGGGGTAACCCATCCTTGCATTACTCTCGCTCAAGCACACTTAACTGCGGAGTTTTGCTAAGGTTTCTTCCACTTGGGAAAAGGCCTCGTTGAATGTAAGGGTCCAAGATTTTTCCTTTACAGCCCAGGTCCCTCTCCCTTTCTGATGTGGGATACCAGGATATCACAATCCACCCCCCTTAGGGCTGCACGTCCCCATGCAATAGCCTGCCAACTCTGGTAGCCAGCTAGTCCTTGTCGACCCGCCCACTCAGTAGCCCGCCCACATGTCACACGAGACGACAAGGGCCCACACTCGGAGGTGAGGAGAGTCGGCTTTGATACCATCTGTAACACCCCGACTCTTCACATGACAATGATATGTCCACTTTGAGCAAAACCCTCGCGATTTTGTTCTTCCCAGGGGCTCACCCATCCTTGCATTGCTTCCTCTCAAACACACTTAACTGCAGAGTTTTGCTAGGGTTTCTTCCACTTGGGAAAAGGCCTCGTTGAATGTAAGGGTCTAAGATTTTTCCTTTATAGTCCAGGAACTCCCTCTCTCTTTTCGATGTGGGATACCAAGATATCACACAATTCTTCAGCTAGCATTATCGGAGTCCGCTGGCTCCTGCGACTTTAATTTTGTTACTCACTCTGTTCTTTAATTTTGTCTTCTCCTTCGGGGATGACTTTCTCAAGAAACTCATCACACTCACCTGTGGCACGAATGCCATGAGCCAAAGCCCAGAAGCAAATTTCCTAAATCATTTAACAAACTCACAACAAAATATCCTACAATACATATCATATAATACCTAATACAATTTTAAGGCCAAATAGACAAACAGTTTAACGTTTTCAACAGGGTAAGCATATGTAAGAATAATTGTGTAAGTGCATGATGTAGATGAATTTAATGCAGTTGCCCAACCGAATTATAAATCAACCAATCAAATTTTGAGTAACACCCTTACGTTCTCGTATGTTAGGCTCCCGTACACCAACGTTCCCGATCACGATGACGTATAGCGGACGTTCAGCTCAAGACGTGGCACAGCTCAGGATGCATATGACCCAAAGTCGATCATATCTAACACGATAATTAGAATGGCATCATAACATTCCCATACGTTAAGTTTTCATTTGTCAGCGTTCCCGATCATAGCGGCGTATAGCGACCGTTCGGCTCAATACGTGATTCGGCTCAGGACGTAACATGGCTCAGGATGTACATGGCCTAAATTCGATCATATCCAACATGATAATCAGAATGGCACCATTACGATCTCGTACATTAAGTTCCCGTTCGTCAGCATTCCTGATCACAGCGGCGTATAACAGTTGTTCGGCTCAAGACGTGATACGGCTCAGGACGTACATGGCCCAAAGTCTACATATCAATATAATAACCCGAATGGAACCACTACGTTCACGTACGTTAGGTTTCCATTCATCAGCGTTCCCAATCACAGCGTCGTATCGCCACTGTTCAGCTCAAGACGTGATACGGCTTAGGATGTATATGGCCCATTGTCAACACCCCCATCAACAAGGACGCTCGAATCATGATATTATTTCAAATCCTCCATCCTTATTCTAAATCCTCTAGCAAATAATTTGCGCACAAAACCCAACCCACAAGATGCCCCAAGTGCAATGCAATGATGTTTATGGCACAACAACTCATATCTTGAAGTACAACTTAACAATAGTATGGTATAAAACTAAACATGGCATGATGTACAAACCAACATAGCATAAAGTACAAATCTTTAAAGCATAAGTTACAACTCACTAAAGCATATAGTATAAGTATATAAACCACAATCTAGAATTTGTGTAACATGAATCCAACCTATCGGCATGGTTTCTAATCATTTGATTTAATTTAGGGAAAACTGTTCAGCACTTTACGGAGAAAAGTTTAGAATTTAGGCCTTTATTGGTAACGGTTTTGGAGCATCAATTCAAGGGATATGGGTCTGATTTTCAGGGAAGTTTTAGTTTAAGGTGTTCCCTACAAGTTTCATGTTTTGTTCTAGGGCAAGTTGTTTGGAAAAAGTTTGAGATTGCGGCAAATTTATAAAAAGGGTTCAGTCAGTCTAAAAAGGGTTTGTAGAATGGGTTTTTAACAGAGAATTCTCAAAACATTTCGAGTATCATCCGAGGGTATTTTGGGCTAATATTTCCTCAGTATTTAGCTTAATATGTTATCTACATTTTTCATATTTACCACTTTTGGATTTGGCTTCTAGAAACTTAGGTTTTTGGTCTTACAAAAATGTGTGATAGAGGGCTCTGTCAGTCACTAAATCTCAACAGTGATTTTGGAGAGAATTTTGACCCATCAAGACTTCATATTGTTAGCTCATGTTTGGTGGACAGCAAGATAAATATTTCCTCTACATGTTTTATGTTTTAATCGAAGCTCAGTTCTCACTCTAACTTAGGCTTTTTAGGTCTGCCACTCATAGTGGTCAAGATCTGACACTCTTTTGTAAAAATGACATATCTGGAGTTCTACTCAACGAAATCACTTCAAATAAATTTTGTATGAACGCTAACTCAAACATATAGGTCAGGACAAAAAAATAATGTTTAGATCATTTTTATACAATTAGTTATGATGTTTTAAAGTTCATGGAAGAAAGTAGGTAAGGCCATAAAATTAAGTTACTTAGGGTTCCAATAGCTTAGCGCATGCGGTGTCCATTTTTTATGTGTTTTTTTTTGCATGCATGTCATAAACTCATATAAACCAAAACTTCAGAACATATTTAAGCCATAAAACTCAAAAATATACACATGCAAGCACATGCAAAGCTTGTCCATACACAAGCAGTCCATAAACTACTCCTACGACGCTTTTTTGAGTTATTCTTTGTTTCTTTTTCTTAGGGTTGATTATAGAGATAGATTGATGGTTATTTTATGAGAGAATATCAAAAGATTTTAGGAGATTTTCTTACCTTATTTGAAGACCAAAGAGTGGAGGATGGCTAGAGGACTTGGCTTTAATGCTTCTCCTTGCTCCTCCTAAGTTCCTCCTTCTTTTCTTCCTTCTTCCCTCCTTTCTCTCTCAATCTTGTGGAACACTTAAACACTCAAGAAATTAGGTCTCTCCCTCTCTATATTACCAAAACATGGAGAAGAGAAGTGGGGGTTTGGGTCTTGTTTTATTGCAAAGGACTTAGTAGATTTAATTATGATGTGTAAGACCATAATTTGAATTTTTTTCATGCTTATTGGTTGCATGAAAGGTGGGAGGCTTTTGAGACTTACACATATCATATATGTTAGCTAGGGATTTCAGTTAGGGGCTGTTTGGGGCAGAGCAAAACTGATTTTGCATTAATATAAGGTTTAAATTGTGTTTTGGTACCATTTTGTGCAAGAAAATGCATAAAATATTAATTTTATGTATCTTTTTGGTATCTTAACCTACTAAAACCTATTATACTAATGTGTTTATAATTAATTAAATAGGTGTAAGCTTTTAAGTCAATTTAAGCTAGTTTAACAAGAATTGACTCTTTAACTTATTTATTATGTAGAGACTTTAAATAATAATTTGTTTGGTTTTGTTAACCTATATTATTATATTATTATGTATATTACTTGTATAAAAAGTCTTGGGTGATAATAATACTTAATTTATATAATTGTTTCTCATTTTTAAGCTTAAAAGGGCAAAAAATCACTTTTTGGGCACAAACTCCATTGTGGCCGGCCACTAAGGGCATTTTTGTTATTTTCTGATGTTATTTTGCATTTTATTACTTAATTGTATTTAAATATCTGATTTTGGGTGTCCATGTGTCAAATTTTAAATTTTTAAGACTTTTTCTATACGAGGGGCAAAATGGCCATTTTATCCTAATTATGAGAATTTTTTATTTTTAATCTAATATTTCATGTTATTTAATTAATTTAAAATATTAAGAGTTTTCTCTGAGTATTAGGGTTTTACCTTTGAGTATCTAGTCTTTTTGGGGTTTCCGGGTCGAATTAGAGTTTCAAGTTGAGTTAGGGTTTTCAATCTTCTAGTGACTTAAGATCTTATCGGCTTACTGTCACTAATACTAGAGTTTTGGATGGATTGCTAACATGGGTTGTTACAATTTGCGTGGTTACTACTAGGGTCCGGACCGGGGTGTTATAATACCCCTTTAAGAAAACATTTAAGTTTTGACCGGGCCAAACCCTACAGGTGGATTTGATTATTCGGCGATCAAATATGTTAAGAAAAAAAGCTTAAAGAATATTAAGATACCGATTAAATTAAATTTTTAGTAATTAAATTTAATTGGTGGATATCAGGAATCTTAACGTAGAAAAAAATGGTAAGTATTTAATAACAGGAGTTGAATGCAAGATGGTCTTGAGATTATGGGTCAGAGTGCAATTATAGTTCTTTAGTGGTGTGAACTGTAATTCAGTGTTTTATAAAAATTACAGAAATCGTTGCTGATTTTTCATAATTACAAATACCGCTATGAGGTTTGCTAAATTACGGAAACCGCTGATACGTGTCTGTGTTCCACTGGAAGTCTTACTCATAATTACTGCCCAGGTCCCTGCTATAGCCCTATAAATATGCAGGTAGGCTGAACCAGTTTCATAACTTGTCTTTAAGACTAAAGCTGTTCAGATTCTATCGGTACGAGTTCTCGGAGGATTATAGCCCACATTATATCTAAAAATCACATAAGGGAATATAGTAGAAGATCTAACAAGAGCTTTAACTTGGATTCAAATCATAGTTGAAGATTCGACCTGTAAAAATGTATTCTTCTAAATTAACTTAGGATGCATGGGTTTTATTTTGATCGTTCGTCATCAAAAGTTTATCTAGAGCCTGTTTTGGCGCTTACCCGTCTAGTTAATTTTTCCAGATTGTTTGCAAAAACAAAGATCTTGGCAGTTTTTCCTCTAACACTGGCTACATGACCCAGTAATCAGAGCAGTTTCATTGACCCTACATCAGAAGGTCAAACTAATAAAGGAAGGGATAACTATCACCATTCCGGGAGAAACAAGCATGCCAACTCTGCTCAGTGACACCACTCTGGTCCTCGAGATTTAACACAGAAAAGAAGACCTTCTTCTCAATGAGTTTGACTTTGATGAAACCAAGGCTATTCAAGTGCTGATGAACGAAGAGGACAACTATGTAAACCCGAAGGTGGTGATGATAATGAAAGGAATGACCTTCTTTCTAGGAATGAGACTTGGCAAGAATTTGTAGGAAATTACGATGCCAATCCCCGTACACCACAACTATCATGGCAATGGACTTGGGTACAAGCCGGAATCAGAAGATTCAAAGATGAGAGAGTATGGACCAACACTGAATGAGTGTTTCATCAAAGAAGGGGACAACTTCCCTTACTACAAATTTTGGATCGAGGGAAGAACTAATCAGAAGGTGGTGGGATTGGAGATCTTCTTTAATCACCAACTATCTGACAGTGAAGAGGAGATGAAAATATGGCAGATGGGATTTACCAAAAAGATACCAGCAGATTGGGCAGTCTATCGTGAAGAAGGAGATCTGTGTTGTTTCTTCGATGAAGAGATGGCCTAAGTGCGTATAGGTAACAAAGAAGATGAAGTTGCACTGATGATGGACGCCGACAAACCTGCGGATTACACTACGCTCATTATGGATGCTGCTGAAATGCAAAAGAGTCAGCCCTTTGAGTCTTTCATATGCATGATGTAGAAAGTGAATTAAAATTCGAGTCTATTGAGTCCATTTGGATTGAGTCTGTAAACGGTTTCTACGATGACAAATCTATCGAGAATGTACTTGTTGACATCCCGAGTCCATTTTATTTTGAGTCTAATGTTGTAACTTCTATTGAAATTAATGAAATGAATTCAAATTTTGCTTACTTCGCTGTGCCTCAAATATCTTGTATGGATTTTAATGAATTCGAGGAGGATATTCTCCAAAAATTAAAACTTTTAATTGAAAAGGAAAAAGAAATGCGAGCTAAACCTGTAATGGAAGAAACTATTTTAATAAATCTTGATAATAAAAAAGATTCACAAATAGTTCAGGTTGGTTTTATGCTCTCTTTGGAAGAACATGAGTAGTTAACCTTTTCATTAAAATATTTTAAAGATATTTTTGGATGGTCCTACGAAGATATGCCCGAAATTGACCCTGACATCGTATAACACAAAATCCCTCTTTATCCCGACAATAAACCGGTCAAGCAGAAGCTCAGAATAATTAAGCCAGACTAGGCTCTCAAGATCAAGAAGGAGGTTACCAAGCAGATAGATGCCGAATTCCTTATGGTCATGAAATACCTGAAGTGGGTAGCCAACATCGTCCCGGTACTAAAGAAAGATGGAAGGATCCGAGTATGCGTTGACTTCAGGGATGATAACAAGGACAACCCTAAAGATGATTTCCCCCTCCCCCACATAGATGTGTTGGTAGATAATACCACCAGGAGTGCACTTTTATCTTTTATGGATGAATTTTTGAGGTATAACCAGATTTGATGGCACCAAAAGATCAAGAAAAGACTACCTTCACGACACTTTGGGGAACCTATTGTTATAGGTTCATGCCGTTTGGGCTGAAAAATGCCGAAGTAACCTACCAAAGGGCTGCAACCACATTGCTGCACGACATGATACACAAGGAGATAGAGATATACGTGGACGACATGATTGTGAAATCCAAGACCAAGGAAGGGCACATAGCTGCATTGAGAAAGTTCTTCAAATGGATAAGAAAGTATAAGATGCCTCTGAACCCGTAGAAATGTGCTTTTGGAGTGACAGCAGGGAAGATGCTCGGGTTTATCATCACACAATGAGAAATAAAAGTCGACCCGTCAAAGATCAAGACTATCCTCAAAATGCCTTCTCAAAGAATTGAAAAGGACGTAAGGAGCTTTTTGGAAAAAAATTCAATTCATCAATCGGTTTATAGCCAAATTGACCACTACCTGTGAACCTTTGTTTTGACTTTTGAAGAAGGGAACTAAGTTTCGATGGGATTAATAGTGTCAAGACACTTCCGATGCTATACGACGATACCTATAAAACCCTCCAGTCCTATCACCGCTAGAACTCGGTAATCCTTTGATACTGTATCTATATGTGACTGATTCAGCAATGGGATGCATGCTTGCTCAAAAAGATGAAGCCAAGGTAGAATGAACTGTCTACTACTTAAGCAAAAAGATGACAGATTGCAAACATCAATATACGCCTTTGGAAAAGACTTGTTGGGCACTAGTTTGGGCATTCAGAAAGTTACGCCATTATATGCTGGCATACTGAGTTATTCTGATCTCAAGAATAGACCCGCTCAAGTATCTCTTCGAGAAGCCACCATTAACGGGAAAGTTGGCCTGATGGTTGCTAATGCTAGTCAAGTTTGATTTGCAGTACGTTACAAGGAAATTAGTGAAAGGAAGAGTTGTTGCAAAGTTTTTGGCCGACCATCCTATTAAAGGAGAAGAAGAACCCCAGTTTGAGTTTCCCGATGAACAAGTATTGAAAATCGAGAAGGATCTATGGACTCTGTATTTCGACGCAGCTTCGAACTAGTATAGGTATGGGATAGGGATACTCTTGATCACCCCCGATGATTCCCACATCTCATTGGCATATAAGTTGAGTTTTGAGGTTAATAATAATCAGGATGAGTACAAAGTTTTCTTAGCCAGATTGGTAGCAGCCTTAGAACTAGGGGCAAAGAAGTTAGAAGTTATAGGGGACTCAGCTTTGGTCGTATCTCAAGCAAAAGAAGAATGGAAGGTTAAAGAAGAGAGGTTAATCCAATACCACCGAGAGCTCGAAATAATGATCCCCTGCTTTGAAAGTGTGGCGTTCACCCATGTCTCGATGTTGCAGAATAAGTTCGCTGACGCCTTGGCTACTCTGGCATCAATGATAAACATACTGCCCAGAGTAAGGATGAGACACTTAGAGATTCAGCAAAGTGATATACCCGTAATCGGTAATATTGTCGCTACCCAAGAATTCAATGATGGATTGCCCTGATATCACGACATTTGGAATTTTATCGAGAAGGGAGAGTATCCCAGTCGAGCCAGTTAGAAGGATCAAAGAGCTATCAGGAGACTCGCTGCACAATTTGTGATCTGTGGAGGGAAGCTGTACAAAAGAGGATATCTGGGTACTAACAAACTCTGCGTTGATACGGAAGAAGGACATGAGCTAAAGAGGGAGATTCACAGAGGAGTTTGTAGACCTCATATGAATGAATTGATGCTGGCCAAGAAGATTCTGCGCCAAGGATACTTTTGGATGACGATGGAGACAAACTGTCACAAGTTTGTTCGAACATGTCGAAAATGTCAAGTTTACGTAAACCTCATGCATATGCCACCATCTCAGCTTTATAACATGACTTCACCATGGCCGTTCTCAATCTGGGGAATTAACGTGATAAGAAAAGTCACACCCAAGGCGTCGAATAGACATGAGTTTATTCTCGTGGCTATCGACTACTTTACAAAGTGGGTTGAAGTTGCCTCCTACTCTATTTTGAAAGCCTCTCAAGTAGCCAAGTTCATCAAGAAAAATCTCATCTGTCGATACGAGGTTTCGCACGACATAGTTTCTGATAATGGTTCTCACTTCTAAGGCAAAGTTTTGGATCTCTTAGAAGAATATCGGATCACCAGTCATAAGTCTTCCCTATACAGATGTAACTAATAGAGCAATGGAAGCTGCCAACAAAAATGTAAAGAAGATCTTATAGAAAACGATAGAGGGAAGTAAAGATTTGTCGAAGAAGCCATCATTCGCACTTTGGGGATACTGAACATCGAACATGACTTCCACTAAAGCAACACCTTATGCATTGGTTTATGGGATGGAAGCAGTCTTACCCATAGAGTTGGAGATCCCTTCTTTGAGGATAATGGTTGAAAGCAATATTCCCAAATCAGATTTTCAGAGGGAAGAATTGATTTTGTTCGACGAAAGGAGGCTCATAGCACTATTTTACATTCAAAGGTATCAAAGAAGAATAGCTCGAGCATTTAACAAGAAGGTCAAGTGTAAGAATTCAAAAGAAGGCAACTGGGTTCTCAAAGAGATCAGAGCTCCGATCTTTAATCCATGGGGAAAGTTCAAACCTAATTGGGCTAGACGTTATCTTATCAAAATCCTGATGTTAGGAGGCGCTACCATTCTTATGGATCTAGATGGAAATGTCTTATCTACAACAATCAATTCAGACCAACTCAAGAAGTTTTATCCCTAATAGAAAAATATAAATGAAAGGAAAACCCGCAAGACCGAAAACCTAAAAGGGCAACCTTAGAAAAAGGAGAGGGTCAATACTCTAGTGTAACTCGAGCCTCAAACTACGTTATAACTTAATTCCATTCTTTGGGATACGTAGGTAGCTTCTGGCAGAAGTTCAGCCCAAACCTTTGTTTAAAGATCTCCCTTTGTAACCAAGTTTCGAGTAGTTGATCAACGCAAAAGCTTGCTTTATGTTTTTCTAATAAGTTAGTTATATTGCAAAAACAAAAATCTAAGGGACAATTTCAGACATCACTACAAACTAGAAGTGGAGAAACTTTCGTTAAGAAGTTTTACTGATTCAATATTGATTCCAAAAAAAAAAAGAAAGGCTCGCAAATCCTCATCCTAAAAAGGGAAAAAGATAACAAACAAGATATTGGGATACAATGAAGAAAAGTCAAGTCCTTCTTCTTTTTTTTATCTCCTGCCTGTCTTACGTTGCGCTCTAACTCCTTCCCTAACCAAGCCTTGTAATCCTCAGAAAGCCCACTATCAAACTCTCTGCCAACTGGAATTGTTAGTCGAGAAGACCAAGCCCAATGGTACTAACCCAAGAAAGGGGCCCGACGAGGAGAACTGTATAGATGGCTCACAGCAGCATCAGGCCTGGTTCGAGTGCTCCCGAACTGATGGAGAATGTGGTATGGATGATAGAAAGTGGCCAACTTCAAGCCAATTAACAAAACTCCCAGGTGACCCATGGTAATAGCAGTCATGAGAGAAATCTTTAACCAAGGGCATTACTAGGAAATGTCCTCCCCGATCAAAGAACTCAGAAAAGCTTTCCAAGCAACTTCAGTGGAGCATAGGCGATAAACCTAATGATGGACAAATAACTTCACACTATAGTTATCAGACACGGACTTCTCCAGCAAGTTCACCTTCTACATCAGCCAAACCTAAGAGAAATAAAGAAAAAGGAGAGCTGAGTGGGAAATATAGAGAAATGAAGAAAAAGGAGAGCTAAGTGGAAAAATAGAGAGAAATGAAGAAAAATAAGAGCTCAGTGAAAAAAAAAAAGGAGAGAAATACAGGAAAATGAGAGTTGAGTGAACACCTGCAGTAATAGGGCACTGCCCACAATGTAAGGAGCACCCTCAGTATAGACCGCATCAAGACCGAGAAGTGTCTCAGCAAGGACTAGTGGAACGGGGGTCTTGGTCCTCGTGAATTTGATAAGCTATGTCCACCAGAGAAGAACTAGCCTGTCCATCAAAAGTTTCCCAGAGGAAACGGGCCAATAAACAGATGCAAAGTGTATAGCGATGCTGGAGCTGAGAGGAGAAATCAACAAGAGAACCCCGGGGTCTGAAATAGTCGATGATCCAAGCCACATCAAGAAATCCATTGTGAGTGATAAGTGAAGCCTGACGCTTGGAGTAGCCGTAAAGCTGCATCAGCCGGTCCTTGAGGCTTGAGATGGGAGTAGGAACTATGACCTTATCTTGGGACGAGATCCCGAGAATGGAAAAAAAGTCCTCCACCGTCGGGCACAGCTCCTCATTCCCGAAAGGGAACGTGCACATCGGGATCCCATAATTGGGCAGGCCCTCTTAGAAGATGCCAATCAATCCTCATGGTTCTTAAGGAGAATAATGCATCTAAACCAAAGTTGAGGAAGTTCTTACGCTCAATCGAGAACTCACCCATCCAAGGCAGAAGGGAGTTATTGTAAGAATGAGCCATAGAGAGACAAAGACGATAAAGAATATTTTAGACAGTGGGGTTTAGACCATAGGGCCCCTTTTATAGAGCCAAAAATTGGGGAGAACCACAGAATCAACTTGTGTTTCGTGCTAAAAAGCTTTGTCATAGCCGTCACCTTTTTCTCACGGCTGTCATATCCATTTGTCACGGCCGCCATTAAATTTCATGGTCGTGAACTCCAAAACACCAGGAAACAAACTTTTTATATGTTTATGCTGGCCACCACATTCAAACGTCGTGGCCGTAAGGTTTTTCCTCACGGCTGCAACCTTTTTTCTATAGAAAATTTGACAGCATCACCCTTCTTCGTTAACGTACCCAAATCTTTGTCAGGAATCTGTAAGAAACTCGCAACATGAAAATGGGTTTACAAGGTAAAATTTTCAACTCACAAGTCATACACCATGCATAATGAGATTTGAGTAGTCAAGAACTATTTTCATACAAAAAAAGGAAAGAAACGATAAGCATTTGTAATGTGTATAATGTAAACCAAACGCACAAAGGCCTATCCATCAGATGTAATGTGTATGTGCAGTACACCAGAATGTTTATCAGTTGGCATGCAGGCCCAAACAAAATAATAGGCACGCAGGCCTCTGTACATGAAGAGAAGAAAAGAAAGGGAAGAAGCAAAGATAGGGGTCATTTTCTCTGAGTCCTCATCCTCTGAATCATGTACCCTCCCTAGGATGACTCTCCCGCCATCAAGTCGGTCTCCTCATCCTCCTCTGAGCTGTCAACAATCTGTATAATGCTAGGAGTCTGATTCTTGGATGAAGAAGTAGAGGTAGAAGCCCGCCCAAAAGATGCAGTTGGCGCACACGACCTCCGCGAGTCCTTGAACCTCTACCCCGGTCGTGCTGCAAGAAGAAATGATCATATTAGCAGATGGCATATAAAGACAGAAATAAAAGTGCACAAATGGTAATGAAGAAAGGCAGAACACATATCATAGCAGGTCCACCCTTGGGAGCAGCAAGTGGTTGCATACCATGGGTCTCCGATGAAGCCAAAGCCGCCTATTATGATCATGTATAGGAGAGAAAGGAGGGAGAAAAGATATATCCTTCAAAGAGCAAGAATTCTGGAGAGATGAGAGAGATAAGAATCCGAGAGAGCAAGAGAGTTAAGAGAGAGAGAGAGATAAGAGGAGGAGAGTTTTTTGAGTTTACGCGAATGGAGCTTTTGAACAACCTCAGACCCATAACCTATCATGGACCTCGCGGCCGCGAGGTCCATTTCTTTTCAATGTAACGGCCGCAACATCTGAAACCAGGCCATGAACCTCCTTTCTCACGACCGTATCTAATTTCAAACGTTTCTAATGGCCGCCATGTTTGAACCTCTAGGCCGCTATAACTCTAGGGTTATTAGTCACGGTCGCAACATTCAAAAGGCTACAGCCGCAATGTTTTTGTTGATCCCTCTTTTTGTGCATCAATCTTCGAGCATATGCAACTAGTTTGATTAGCCAAAACAAAATCCTCTTTTATAGCCCCTTTTTGAGATTTATGAAAAATAAACCATACTGTTAGACCGAAGACTTTTTATTTTGATTTTGATGATTTTTATAATTCATTTTCTAAGAATAAATGGATTTAAAATGATAATAGTTTATATTTTCAAAATGAAAGTATTAACACATTTTGGACAGTTAACGTTGACGCCCTTAGCCAAAAGAAATGACTTAACTCTCAAAATGAATAAAACACTTACATATTCTTAATTAAGAATATTATGTGTTGAACTCTATTGAAAAATAAGTCAAATACTTTTAAGGTAAAATTTACTTGAATCGTATCAAGCGTGTCAACACCTATTGAACAAATAGTTTGACACCCTAGCGATTTTATTGAGTTACTTTCAGGTATTAAAGTTTAGTGTCGACACAAACAAATTTTGTGTCAACACAAAAGAGCCGAAGCTTCATGACTCAAATTGAGTCGACAAAAATTACATTTGTGTCGACACAAAAGTGTTTCTCACTTTTGGCATCTAGAATTTTGAGTCGACACAAGGTTTCGACTTTAGTCCCAAGACCTAAAGAACACTCCATCATCGGTACAAAATAGGTTTTTAGAAATAAAATTGATGAGAATGGAGTAGTTCTTAGGAACAAAGCTCGATTGGTAACCCAAGGTTACAATTAAGAAGAAGACATCGATTTTGATGAGATTTTTGCTCCTGTGGCTAGGCTTGAAGCTATTAGGATGTTGCTTGGGTTTGCATGCTTTAAAAATTTCAAACTCTATCAAATGGATGTCAAAAGTGCCTTTTCAAATGGTTTTATCTCAGAGAAAATTTTTGTGAAACAACCTTCTGGCTTTGAAAATCCAGATTTTCCAAATCATGTTTACAAACTAACCAAAGCTCTTTATGGTTTAAAACAAGCACCTAGAGTATGGTATGAAAGACTAAGCAAATTCTTGATTAAAAATGAGTTTTCAAGAGAAAAAATAGATACCACTCTTTTCATCAAGTCTCAAAGAAATGACATGCTAGTTGTACAAATTTATGTAGATGATATAATTTTTGATGCAACTGACGAATCTCTCTGCAAAGACTTTGCTAAGTGTATACAGGGAGAATTCAAGATGAGCATGATGGGTGAGCTCAACTATTTTCACAGACTCCAAATTATACAAACTCAAGAAGGAATCTACATCAATTAAGCTAAATACACGAAGGACATATTAAAGTGGTTCGACATGCTAAAGGCAAAACCTATGCAAACTCCAATGTGTCCTACAATGAAGCTTGACAAAGATGAAGATGGCATAGTAGTAGATGAAAAGCATTATAAGGGTACGATTAGATCTCTCTTATACTTAACTGCTAGTCGTCCGGATATTATGTTTAGTGTATGCATGTGTGCTAGATTTCAATCAAATCCTAAAGAATCACATGTAACCGCAGTTAAGCACATCTTTAGATACCATTTAGGTACACAAAACCTAGGATTATTTTATCCTAGAGGATTAGCCTTTTAGTTATTTAGCTATTCAGATGCTAATTTTGTCGGATTCAAAGTAGATAGAAAAAGCACAAGTGGTACTTGTCAATTCCTAAGACACTCACTAATCTCTTAATTTACCGAGAAGCAAAACTGAGTAGCCTTGTCTACAGCCAAGGTTAAGTAAATTGCAGCTGGAAGCTGTTGTGAACAAATTCTTTGGATGAAACAACAATTAGAAGACTATGGTTTTCATTTAGATCATATCCCTATAGAATGTGACAACACTAGTGCAATTAATATATCCAAGACCCCTATACAACACTCAAGAACCAAGCACGTTGAGATTAAACATCATTTTATAGGAGATCATGTGCAAAAAGGAAACATCGAACTTGAATTTATAGGCACAGATTACCAATTAGCGGACATTTTCACAAAACCCTTAAATGAAGAAAGAATATGCTATATAAGAAGAGAACTTTGTATGTTATGTGCTCTTAATTCATGAGTTATATGCCATACTAATCATGTCTTTTCATGGCATTTCAAAGCCTTTGATGTTCTTTCTTATATGTGAAAATGTGTTGACACTACTTGGAAAAGTGTCGACACAAATATGTGTAGTGTTGACTCAAAACTGTTTAGAAGTGGCACTGTGAGAATAATGTCGACGCCTTTCTATTCAATGTCAACACCATTTTGGTTCCCTGATTCTTGGTAAATTTGTGTTGACACCAAGCTTAATCGAGTCGACCCAAATAACCGAATGTGTCCACACCTTCTGAAAATGTGTCGACACCATTTCCTGTTTTTCATACCTACACTCGATACGAAAAGTGTCGACACCAATTATAATTTGCGTCAACACAAATCGTAATGTCTATACATAGACGCATCGGTCCCGAACCGTCACTTCGTTCCCTCTATCTCTCTATAAAAACTATTCGTCTCCCGCGTAGTTTCTCTTTCAAACTCTGTGTCGACTCCTCATCTTCTTCTTCAATCTCAACCCAAATCCATCAAAATGCCTCCTAAAACCATGCGTAAAGGATCAAAGCGAAGCGGAGAAGGAACCTGCTCAAGCCCTAGAATGTCGAAACGGAAGAAGACGACCTCCAAGACGGCGACGGCAACGGCAACGATACCGAAAAATGTAGCCACATCTGAGGTAATATCCTTTAAAACCCCCAAAATCTGTCAACTTTATTTCTCTTCTTTTGCAAATCGAAAAGTTGTTCCCGATCGGTCTATTGACTTCGCCTTCTTTGATTCCATTGAAATGAGATTCAAGGATCTCTTTTCAAGCCTTCGGTGGGAAAGGCTCCTTCAAATCAAAGAACCACACTATCCCACTTTAATCAAATCCTTTTATGCTCACTTTCACATTTCACTCATTCCGACAACCACCATCACCACATGGGTGAATGGTGTAGACATTGTTCGGACTCCTTCCTCTCTAAATGAAATTCTTGAAATTCCTGAAGAGGATATTTGTGTTTATCATAACCAAAAACCCATTGAGGTTGAAAGTTTTTTGTTTTCTAAATCTGTGAAAAATATCTTTGAGAATGATCACATTGACCCTACCAAGCCCTTAGAGACTAACTCTTTGAAACCTGAAATGCGCATACTACATCACATGGTAAACCACATTTTTCTATCCCAAATGGAAAAATTTGGTGATGTCACTTATATGCACATTTTCATAATGTGGTGTATTCTTGAACAACAAGACCTAGATTTAGGCTTCTTGTTCATTTCCCACATGCTTCACTCATACAGTAAGTCAAACTCCTCTCTCCTACATGGAATGTATCTCACTCGCGTTTTTTGCCATTTCGGCATTGACTTATCTGAGGAAAAGGCTGTTCCTGTAGACACCCCAATTTGACCCCGCCTAATCTTAGGTGAATTCGATGATGAAAATAGCAGGAATAGTGCCTCAGTTCGATCCTCGAGAAGTGATCCAAGCTCAGTATTTGAACCAAAAACCTTCAAACCAATGAAATTTTGAACCATCGAAACTTGCTGCTCAAGTAAGGCGACCGCCAACTTCCATCACGACGACCGCCATAGAACCTTGTAGAAACCCTAGCAAAAAGTGGCGACCGCCAACTCCCATCATGGCGACCGCCATAGAACTTTGTGCAACTTTTCAAAAACATGGCAACTGCCAACTTGCATTGTGGCGACCGCCAATTCTTAATGGCCTAACGTGTCCCCAAAACGTGGCAGCATCTCATTGGTTGATAAACTCTATAAATACCGTTCCTCTTGTACATTTACAGACAAAAAGATAAAGAGTGGTTTAGTGAGAGGAATTCTGCCGAATTGCTGAGCAATTTCGAGCCTCGACGCCGAAATCCTGCCGAAATACCGAGCCTCCAATGCCTACCTTAAAGCCTTGCTTAGATCACCACCCGAGAATTGGACAATTGGAGCTCATTCCACAGACTTGAGGATTCCCCGACAATCTAGGTACCTCGTTTGGATCCCCGATCATTCTAAACTCCACTTCTCTCTCTTGGGGTGATCGGGTTAATATTCATTTTCAAATTCTTCAATTTCATTTATAGTCAATTTCATTTAACATATGCAATGTAGTTTGTAGTTTATTGTTTAATGTAGTTAGGTTATTTAATATTAATTTCATTTATAGGCTATTTTACTTTTATTTCGTTTTAATACCCTGTTACATTCAATTAATTTATTAAAATAGTACTAATATATCTCTAGCAATTACAACTTAATAATGTTATTAATTGTTATAATCAAAGAACTTACATGAAAATGATTGTAATTGCCAATATTGCACCCATTTAATTGCTAATTTTCTCTTAATGTTAATTTAGTTATTTCTTTATTAATACTTTGTTTCTTTTATTTTTTTTTTAATTTAATGTTCTAGCATTAATTACATTCTTTTTTTTATTTATTTAGTCTAATTTACGCTTATTTGCATTTTATTTTATTTTATTTTCTTGTACCATTAATTGAATGCTCCATTTTAATTCTTAGCTTTTATTTAATAGTAATGTAATTTTCTTTGCATTTACTTTTTGCTTTCTTTTCCTTATAATGTAGTTTTATTTTCCTTTCCATGTTTTATTTCTTTTAGTTTAATGTAATTTTCTTTCAATGCATTAGTCATTTCTTTTTCATTTCTTTCTTGTAATCTTAGTTTAATATTCTTGTTTTCATTTTTCATTTTCTCTTCTTTTTTTCTTTTTCTTTATAGCATTTTATCTTCCTTTATTATTCATATTATTTTCTGTAATGCTAATATTACATTTTATTTACTTTCTCTTCAATGTTAGTTTAAAAGTTTCTTCACTAGAATTAATCTAATTTTTCTTTGTTACCTTTTATTTTCTTTTAATAATAGTATAATTTTTCTCTCTAGCATTTTATTCCCATTTTTTTTATCATTAGCTTTATTTTCATAAAAAAAAATTCATTTTCTATCACTTGATTTTCCTTTCTTAGTATTTATCTTATTTTCCTTGGCCTTTTTTTATTAAACCTAAAAATCACAAAAAAGCCTTTTATTTTAATTCTTATTTTTCTTCTAAATGGTAGTATAATCTTTGTTTTTAGAACCTTTTTCATTTATCTCATTTCTATCATTTTTTTTACTTTGTTTAAAAACATAAAATGTAAACAGTGTCTTTTTAAGTTGTTTAAATAAAGCATTTTTTTATCGTTTTATTTTTTGGCTTAACTAATTTTTTGCAAGCTTTTTTTTTATTTCTTTCTTCTTCAAATTAAAATTTCAAATATTTGCTTATTAATACACAAAATGTTTGCTATTAGATTTTATTGTTTTGGTTAGTTTTTTTTTAACATAAGACTTTTTACATGCTTTGCATATTTTTTTAGATAATTTGACAATATGCATATTGTACATATTAGTTTAGGGTTTTATTTCACAATTGTTTGGCATATTTTGTAGCAATCCATGTCTATATAATTTTAGCATTCTTTAGCTTATTTTGTTCTTTCATTTCAATCATAATAGTTTAAGATTATTTTAATGAAATTGCATGTGGGTATGCTTCATGTATCCTTTAGATAGAAATTGCATGGCATAGGATTTAGGATTTTTCTTTTAACATTTATGTGTTTTGAAGTGTTATGTACATATCTTATGTATTTTTCATATTTAATTTTGGATATTCTCTCTTTACCTCCATTTTCTTTATTTGCATGCATTTGAAAAATTTTATTAAAGAACCAATGATGATTAGTAGAGGCCAACCTTATGGTTGGGCGAACGAGGTGCCTAACAACTTTT
>JAULJZ010172177.1:0-24100 GCA_032270985.1 Heliamphora pulchella
AGCCCCAATCGAACATTGAATCTACAAATTAAGGGGGTTGATTCGTCGATTCAATGAATGAGGGGATATCAATCCCCTTTTGCCCATCGGTTGCAATCCCAGCCCCATTCAAATAACAGTAATTTATTTTATTTTATTTTATTTATTTATTTATTATTATTATTACTTTTTTTTTCCAGCTTGTTACAAAATCCATGCTCAAATCCATGAGATGTGGTCTTAAATCTTGTTCTTATTTTTATTCTCTCTCATCAATCATCCACCATCTTTTCTTCATTTTAATATTTGAAAATGGTATATATCTCATATATAAGCCATACACATGAGAGATATAGCCATACATGCAAAGGCCATGGGCCTAGGAGTCAAGAAAACTCGTGTTCTTCATGTTCAAATCTATTTGGAAACTTTTTGTCAAAAATCTGATTTTCTCCTATTTTTCGTACGAATCTAGACTTGTTTTTTTGCTCTGAAATTTTTGCTAGAGTTTTGTGGTGGTGTTGATGTGTGCTTTTTCTTTGAGGTCCAGATCACTCATCTTATAGTTTTTAAAAATCGAGTTTTAAAACGGGTTTATTGACCTATCTAGAATGACAACTTTGAATCTATGCCATTTTCTGTAAGAACAAGATTTCAGCGTGAGCTTGGTGTGATTGGATAGATAAACGTCTTATCTTTCTAACGCCACTGGAATCACTTAAAGAGCATGTGTATAGAGAAAATGGCATCGATTTTTTCAAAGTGTGTTAAATCTGGACACTATTTGGTAAAAAATTAATATAAAATCAAAGAACAATGATTTTGATACAAGGTCAACTCTCATAACTTCAAAACTCATATATCTACCTCTATAAAAATTAGAAAAATCAGCCAATGAGTTTAAGTCCTTCGTTTTAATTTTTAAAGCCATTGAAAATCTTGCCACTATTCTAGTGTTTATTTTATGTTCGGTCACAAAATTTTGTTTTGCAAAAATTGAGGCCTTAGAGGCCAAACCAAGAAAAGTGTTCAACATGAAAAGTGCTCAAAACATCCTAAAAATGTTACCTACCAAATTGCAGATTTTATTTTCAAGTTTAAGTATTTTAAAAACCCTAAGAACAGTAGCTAAAACTTGAAAATCTTGACTGTTGTTAAATGTGCTATGTGTTTAATGTTGTTATTTTAGGTTCCCTAAGTTTGAGCTATGCATGTTTGGATATTTAGAATGTGTGATATTGTTTTAAAACGTCTCCACAATTCTAGTAGTTAAAAACATTACATGCAAGTCTAGCTAATTCTATGACACATGTTTATTGTATTATTTGTTCTAACCTAAGTATTAAAATTTTGGCCTTACACTTGTTAGTACATTATTGCCTTACACGTGTTATATGTTTATACCCATGCATGAGTTATGTTAAAATTGTAATTTTAGCACATTATATCATGCCACGTCATCATTGGGCTTGGGTTTTACGGGGTTCACTTAAAGATTTTAATGAAGAGATGAAATTGAACCCTAGGATGGAATATTGACTCGTGGAAATTGAAATTTGAAATTTGTGATATCGGCTGTATGCTCTGGTTTGTTTTGGAACGGTTTTTCCCCAAGTGCTATATGCACGGTTATTGTGATTTGGGAGAGTATCCCAGGCTATATGCCACGCTTTGTGATTTTGAGGGAGTACCTCATGGCGAAGATGGTTCAGATAGCGTAATAATAGGAGTTAGACTTTCGCAATCCCGCGTTAGACCTTGACCTGAGATTCGAGGGCCAGACCGTCGATGACACCTTGTCGTCAGTGATAACCTGGTTGGACACTTAGTTCGACTACGTAGTCATCCCACGACTGAAGGAACGCTCTTTAACGGTCGGTAGACTTGGCCTGCGTGATTAGGAACAGTGTTAGAATGATTCACCTTGGTTGGGCAAACCTAGAATAACTTAGGATCTAATCAAATTTAGTAATTTAAATGAACATGCATCATCATTAACATATCTCCTATCATGTATAAAGTGGTGGTGTTGTGTGACTTGTTTATATGAAAAATATTTGTATGTTGGTGTGAGTTTCTTTGGCATTCCATGCTAGGTTCTGAAGAGTTAAACGAGCTTATTGACGAGTACGCTGACGTGGATATAGAGCCTTGGTTCCCGTGACTATGAGTTTCACACTTTCGCCCAGCCTTCTTCGACCACGTAGTACCAGTTTTGCGGTTGTCCACCTATTTTTTGTATTGATCAATGTACTTCAAGAAGAGTTTTATTTGAGACTGTATTAACTCTATAATATTTTGCTTTTTAGCATGTATGGGTATTACCGTTATTTAATCTTCGCAACCCTATTAGTTAATTGCTGCTCTAGATGCTCCCGAGATTCGGGGCGTAACAGGTGGCTCAGCAGGGTACTAAGGAGTATGGGAGGTATCCCAAGAGAAGGTGAAGAGGTTTCAAGGCAGGCTACATGGTTGGAAACAAGAGTGGTGGATTATAGGAAATGGGATCAACAAGTTTCACGCCTTGATGATGGAATAGTGAAGGGCTGGCTGCGGAAGTGTTTGGGGGAAGAATAGATGGAGCAGTTTAGTTGTGAGTAATGATGATGACTCCTGTATAGAGGACAGGAGAGTTTCAGTAAGGTGCAGTAAATGATGGTGGGATATCCTTGGTTAATTTGGAAAGTTCTAAGCTAAGGGTAACATCGGATGGAAGTGTATATATGAATAATGTCCCCCAACAATGATAACTCCAGAAGGTGAGCTCCTTTTGGCCTATGAAAGTTGGGAAAATGGGAAATGCGAAGCACATAGTTTCGTTGTTTTGGGAGATCTGGTCAAGGAAAATAGCAAAGTTGGATGTGGTATGCAGTTGGAGGAGGGTAACAGAATTTTGTCTTATGAGTGGCACAAGCGGTCCCATTCTGGTGTAGAGGAGAGACCTAAAAACCCTATTAAGTGCTTTCTTTAGGTTCACTGTGGAGTTTAGGAAGTAGTAAAATAGAGCACCTGAACCTGAACAATAAATTAGTTATTGTGGTTAATAAGTCAGATCAAAAGAAATGGAGATTGACGACTGATGCCAAGAAAGCTTATAGTACTGGGAGAGAAAAGGAAGAGTATTGGGGAAAAAGGTAAGTGCACTGATAGCATTGGAAGCTACACTGGAGTTCTTCCCAATTGTTGGCGGTAAGAGGACTTAGTGCATGTTGTTGAGATAGGTAGGCATCAGGGAAAGGAGGAAGGTTGTGAGGTGGACAGGGTGGGCTGTTTGGTTGAGGATAGTAGACCATCGGTGTCTTCTAAGGGACAAGAGTAGCCTCAACAGGGAGGATTGGTAAATTCCAAGGAGCAGGTTAGTGCCTACTTTATTTTTAACATAAGAGTTCAAGAGGCAGTGTATAAAGAGGAGCATCTGAAGAACAAATCTGTTATTGCTGTTGATGAAGTTGGTGAAGACAAATGGAAAACAATGTCAGAAGTTGACAAAAGATCTAATTTAGCAGAGGTTGAGAAAAGAATGAGACAGGCATTTTTGAGAACTTGGTACACATGTATTTTGGGTTGTAAAGGCGGCGATTGAGTCTATATGAACGAGGAACTGGGCAGCGCATTTTAATAATTTAAATAACAAACAAACAGTATGGGGAGGCAAGAAAGAGAACAGATGCCTTAGACTTCATTAAGGGCATGACTTCTAATATAGCAACTAGAGGAAAGGGATCCGTAAAGTTGATGCCTTGTGGCAAGTACACAGAACAATTCCCTCCAGTTTAGTTAAAACAAGTACATGGACAAAGACTTTTTAAATTAAGTTGTGTAAAGAGTATAAATTGTATAATAAATGGAATTCGTATTCAAAATACATTGTTTTTTTTTTTTTTTACTTATAAGAAAGATGGAATTTTTATTCAAAATCATTCTTAACTTCCTATACGCATGTCTTTTGGCCCAAGGTAATAATTGCCTTTGTTTCTAACTTCCGTTTCTTTATTTTTTGATAGTATTGTAGGTATTACAACTATATACAACTTAGGTATAGGGGTTGCATTACATGCATCAAGACGGGCTGCAAGAGGATAGCAATAGGGTGGCTCTTACCTTTCATCGAGCCTAGTCTAGTCACGTTACCAAATGGTTTTCAACAAATTTTGTACTTTAGGCTCACATTAATAAAATAATTCCTACATTCCCTGTTTATATGAAAATGGTAAAATATCGCGTAAGCTTATTGGGCAATTGAAGGGATGTAACATTTGGATCTATAGGGTAACCAAATAACAAATCCAAACACCAAGCGGAGAGAAAGGTTCTTAAATTGGGTGGGCTTACAATAGTTATATTTCTTTCATTATGCATTAAGCCTATAAAGCTTCACAAGTGCCCCACGTGGCAAAATCACACTTTCTTCACAAGTTGCCCATATAAAAAATTTTAAAAAAAATTACAGACCAATCATCTCAAATTCAGAGAGTTTTTAAGTGGCCCAAGTAATAGGACCACACTTTAAGGAGAGATCTTAAGTTCAACTCCCCTTAATCTCTTGAGGCCACCTACACAAGATAACGGTGGTTCTCATGGGTCTTGGTTTTGCCCGGTTTACGTGTGACGGGGCTTACATGGACCTAGGCCTTTCCCACAAAGGGTTCCTCATCTCAAAAAAAAGTGGCCTCATAAATATGTGTGTGTGTGTAGCCCATGTAATCAATTGTTCAAATTTAGAGATAATTCTTGCTTGACCCCATTAAAAAAACTATAAAAATTGATGCCCAATGGTCTTAAATTTACAGATAAAATTCTCAAGTGGATTAATTAAAACAAATCTATAAAAGACACATGATAGACAATACTTTCTCTTTGCAAGTTTTTGCCGAGGCCAAGAATAGAACATTACATACAAAGATATATACATATATAGATAGATATGTATTGGAGTCTAGAAAATTTGTGGGTGCCAAGACCCCCTAGCCCCTCCCTTCGCCCTTAATGAGCATGCATAAAGCGTATACATGGCTAGCTTCCTTTGTTACTTGTTAGGCACCATTTCATACCATACTTCACTTACCAAAAAAATATAGAGGAATTTGGATAAAGATCCGTATTAGTCTCACTCAAAAGTTTTTACTATATCCCCACTAATTTTAATATACCAGAATTACCCTCATTAATCATGCCTTAAAAAGGTCAATGACATTTATGGAGAAAGAACATGTTATTGCATTGACATGACAAATTTATTACATTTTTTGTATTTCAAACTTAAAAAATTCATAACTTTTGTTATACATATTCTTTTCACATAAAATTAATATTTTTAAAACTCATTTCATGATCTATAAAATAAAATCCATATTAAATATAAAATTATATACAAATAAAATTATGAAATTTGTTAAATTCACTAGGAGTGGTAAATAAAAGCTTATTACAAATACAAAGTAATATAAAAAGTTATCAGATACAAGAAGCTGGGTAATACCTCAACTGCTTAATTAGCCTTTCAAAATCTGGGAAATTTGAAATTGATAAATTTTTTAGCCTTAGTAAACTGAAAAATTACAAATTTGAATAACAATATGCTTTTTCATGCACAAATTTAGTAAATTTTCAAAAATTAAGAAATTTCTCGATAAAATGTAGAAATTTCAAAAAATTCAAAACTAAGAAATTCTTAAATTTCAAGTTTCTTAAATTGATAACTTTTTTGTTTTTTTGTAAACTAATATATTTCTCAATTCTTCATAAAATAAGAAATTTTAAAAATTTCTCACGTTTTATAAAAATTGATAAATTGACAATTCAAAATCACAAATTTATCAAATTTCTTAGTTGTAGAACATACAAATTATAAAAAATAAGAAAATCCCAAATTACATAATAAAGTTCAAAAACTTTATGTTTTTAAAACGAGAATTTAAAACATAAAATTTATCTGTTGTTAAGCTGAAAAAATTTCAAATAGTGAGAATTTTTTTCGTATCAAAACTGAGAAATTTCTCGATTTCAAAAAAAATCAAATTTCTCGATTTCAAAACTTTTATATTCACTATAGATCTTATTTGATAAATCTCGACAAATAGGTTATGAACATGCTAATTTCATAAAACAAGGATGCATATATTGAAAGCTATGGAATTTTAAAATTTTTAACCAAAAAAATAAGCAGCCCCGCAACATCATAGTTTTTAGGAACATTACTACCAATTCACGTTAAATCACGTGCAATTAATTCAAGAATCTTTGACCACTTAAATGAGGGGCAATGATGTCCAACCTTCAATTAAATTTAAAAAATGGGACTTGGCCCAGTAAAAATCTTATCATAGGATCTATTCTAAAACAGCTCTTGGAAATGGAACTAGTCACCAATTAACACAAAAATATAAACTTAGCAAAATAAGCTTCAATATCCCATGGCCCTAGCATCAATGGTCTATCAAATGTGCTGCATAAACTTTGTGCATATTCTAGCACATATCTAATGAGAAGTCAATGTCATTTAGAAATCAATGCATGCACATTAAGTAAAAACATAATAAATAAAAAGTTCAGATGCCCGACATGGCAACCAAACTAACAAAATGCAAGGAGAAGGATGCAAGAGAGGACAACGGGCTGATCTAAAATTAGTGCTATGTGCTCCCTAGGCGGGTCCAGCCACCATTTTTTCTGTTTGGAAATTTTAACCTATTAAAACTAACTAAAGATGTGGATCTTAACATAGTAGAATGGCGTAAAAAGATTCATGTAGCCGACCACAATTGATTAGGACAAATATTTAGTTTGGTTTGGTTTAGTAGGTAATATGCATAGAAGCTAGTTAAAGCTTTGGACCCTCCATTCTAAGGACCTGTCATGTAATTTCAATAACTTCCCATGACCAAATACTTTAAATAACTTCATATAGTTCCCCACTCTTGTATACTTTCAACACACCATGTCAATAGAACTTGATACGTGCGATCCAACACATCAAGAAACTGAGGCACAAAAAGGGTTTGCAATCTACCAATCTGAGAGCACTAAAGTCTCGTTATATCTACGATTATAATTGAAAACTCAATAAGGAAAGAGAGGAAAGAGAAAATAGCAATTTCAAGATTATAACCAACTTGAGTAAAGTACAAAATGAACTACACCATCTATTTTTCTTTTCTTTTTTTTTTTTTTTTGCTTCAACCATCTATAGCAATATCATCTGACATGCATGATGAAACTGTTTCTCAAACATTTTCTGTGTATTTCTTGAATAATGGTAAGTTTAACTACTAGCATCATTAGAAGCTTCTCAAGTTTGAATGAAATATAGAAGTTTAATTTTGAGCTAAATTGAGTGCATGACAGAAAAATGAAAAAAAATAAAAGTATGACTATTGACATTAAACTCATCCTTCATAGTGATTTTCCAAAGAAGTTAAGAGGAATCATGGTGTAATTGCAGCCTCCTGTTTGGATAACATGGCAAGATGAATGAGTAAATTTGATAAATGCATTTTTCTAGGGAGAGGAAATCTTAACTTATTGAACAAATTTAGGCAGTTAGGCATCTGTGTGTGTAGATGGACAGGAGAGAGAGAGAGAGAGAGAGAGAGCTTACGCAGCACATGGAGGCAAATGTGTGTCACTGCACCAGCCCGGTTTCTCTTCTGTATTCCTGTTCACCAATCCAGACATGTAAACTTATAAACCTATTCAAAGATCCAGTGGCTATAAAACAAGTGTTACAGCAACATCCATATAGAGAAATCAACTGTTACATGGATTTGAGAATATGTTAGGCATGTGTATGTATCTTCCCATGTGCATGTCCGACTAGACTTAGCAGACTCATATCCATTGGATACCCAAAGTTCCATATGTACAACATATGGATACATCATGCATTTAGAAGAGTCCATGTAATATCAAGTATCATATTTTTACATGTTTTGCATCATTTTTGTGTGTGTGTGTTGGGGAGGGGGGGAATTGAGAGTGAAAACAGTAAACCCCTACTTGTGAACTTCTCTGTCACCTCTTCTTTTTGTCATCTGCCATGTTAATCCATTATTGGGCTCAAGACCTGGTTGAGAAATCTCCAAACCATGTTTCTTAACCAATTGAATATACCTGGTAGATTGCACAGAGGAAAAGAACATGTAAAACTTTGATTTGACCATCATATGATTGCTTACATGACCAAAAAAGAAAGAAGGGGCGGGGGAAATAGGAAAGAAATAAAGAAAGAAACAAGGAAAACTTACTTATCACCATTGAAGTGTTCAACTCCAAGATCTTCATCCCAAATGAAAATGTAGTCATAAGCCGCTACCATATCAGGATGCAAAAACCTCTTTGCATACCACCTGCAAAAAATTTAAAACTTCACATGCAGAAAGAGGCCACAAAACTTTTACATCAGCAGGAACATGACTGGTAGCATTAGCAAATCTTATAATGTAGTCATTTAAATTAACAAGAGGATGCAATATTAATCAGAAACTGCTTTTTCCGTCTTTTGTTTTGTTTTATTGTCCTAGCAAAAAGGCATTACCATATCTCTGTTTTTAGGATTTCTCATTTTGAACATGCTTTAGCGTTAGAATGCCAAAACTATGTAAAATGTTAAATAGCCTTACCATTTTGTTTGCTTCCTTACACTGACATGAACCGCTCTCTTCGACCACTCAAATTGATCCCATTCACTTGTCCAGCCGTCATAATGGAACAGCACAATTTGGAAATCCTCAGAAAACTATCAAAAATACACAAGGTTACAAACCTCTAAATACATGCAAAAACATATAATTAATACATGTATGAAAAGTCTATTCATTTAACCTTTTTAACTGCTGCATCAATGTTGTTCTTCTGATCCAATCCAACTGTGAATGTAACCAAGTATTTCGGCTTATTTGTCAAATCCTAGAAGTTTCATAACATTCTTCATAAGAAATTGGGTTATGGAAGAAGCTAATGCACATACCATATAGAAGGAAACATCGCAGAGTAGATGGTTTCTTTCAGCACTTAAATTTTATACCTCCCCTTCCCCACCCCCCACCCCCGCCCCGAAAAAGAAAAAAATATCAAAAAATCCAGCCATGGTACATGAGAAAAATAACAAAAACCTGAAAAGCAAGATTCCATGCAAGCAGATTCCACACATTAAAAAATGCCAGCAGAACTAATAACCTTTGAGCCTTTGAAAAGAACATCTAAATGAGGAGAAAACTTCTGTAAAGAACTATTAAGTAAAATATGCCATGGGACTAGCTATGTGATGACTACTATATTTACAGGCTACACAGCAGAGTCTTTGAAATCATATATGGTCATACCCGACTTGAGCGTGATCAACAAACTAAAAACATTACTAAGAGTAAAACAAATTCCAGCCTTCTAAACTGGGTAAATAATTCCAAGCTCCAGTACCACAACACAGTTATATTTTGTGAAAGAGTATACCTCGCTTGGCTCACCCCATAACCTTCGCAAATAAAAATCGGACTCCGAGACTATAATTCCTGGAGGCAACGACTCTGCACCACGAGGATTTGTTGGAACATGTATCTGGAAGGAAAACCAAACAAGAGCAAGTTATCAGCCCAAATAAAAATTAACCATAAACTCTTGGTTTGCTGGAAAACAGTTGTACATTGGCAGAAAGTGAGAATATATGGAAACACCCACTGTTCTATATACATATATCCATTTCTAGGAAGCTTCCATGTCCCCGACAGGCACCAAAACCTCAAGGACACTTGTAGAGACGCGCCCTATGGCTTATGGGCATTTCCATAACTGAACACTAAATTCAATTATGTCGAAAACTCTGTATGACGTCCCAAACACCCCTCAGCATAGCCTAAAATGTACAACATTTATTTCTACCAAGGAAAATTTAACACACAAAAGTACAAGTCAAGCATATGAGCAACGCTACTTAGTATAAGACTTGAACGCAATTTGTGAAGTACAAATTACAAAACATAAGCTAATCAACGTGAACTAGTCAAACATCATCTTGCATATCACGAAATTCTTAATAAGAAACTGATCAACGTTATATACTTGTATAATTGACGTGTATAAAGGTAAAATTTGTATATTGCCATATTATCCTTTTTAAAATTTGTTGCATCAATGTCTCCATGGCATATCATGCTTGTGTCCAATATTCATGAGTGTGTCCATATCATGCTTGTGCCCAATATTCATGACCGTGCCCACAAACATCACTACTTAGTCATTAAGTGATGTTACAATCTCTCTTGGGGTTTTTTTAAAAGGTTCGTCCCTCTTAAGTTTATTTAGTCTGCATAGATATAAAAATGTAAGGGCTAATTACACTGACCTCTCCTAAGCTTTCTGAAATTTTACTAACTTTTCTTGATTTACCTAACAATATCTAAGAAGCACGCACACTTCAAAAAAAGTGAAGTGTTTGTGTAACATACTAAGCCTCATCGGATGCTCCCCAACATATGTGAGACACTTATCTAACCATGTCATACAATAATTTTTATTGGGATAAATTACACCGACACCTCCTCAGATTTTCAACAAATACATGAACCTCTTCTGAGGTTTTTGAAATGACTCTGACTATCTTCTATTTCACTTTTTAGTTTCAAGTTCTCCTTTCACTCAATTGACCGTTACAAAGGATAATAAAACTTATTGACCTCAGCTTATTTATCGTGCTAACGAACTGCCCGTGCCTAAAGGCACTTTCTGACTTAATATGACCCCAATATAATTCCATCATGTTTTTCTAGTATTCACTTAAAAATTAACATCCAAGTGAAATCTGAATAAATCCTTCACTTGTTAGGTACCTACACATAACATTCTTAAATTATGCATATAATACCACATTCTTAATATTCTTATTATTCTTATTTTCTTTCTATGTCAGTTTAAAGAACTAATTATTCATAAAACAAATATAAGCAACTAATAAAATTTATGATTTCTATAATATAAAAATATGTGTAAATATTTTTTTAACTATATATAATATTAAATTAATTTAGTTATATACTACTTTATAAATCATACGACTTTCAAAATAGAGAAATAATTATAAATCACACTTTGGATTTTTTTTATTTTCATTTTATTGATTCTCCCTTCAATTAAGTGGGAATTTAAAAGCAATCTTTATATTTTGGGAAATCAAACTCCTTTTCATGAGAATTGATTTTGCCTTTTAGTCAAACCAATCTTGATTTTGAAATTTAAATCAAAATGCATCTGAACCATTCAAAGGTCATAGGGAGAGGAAAGAGAACAAATTTTTGTGAGAACTAATTTTGACCATAGATTTGAGAAAATATATCTCAACCATTCAAAAAAATTGACATGTGGGACATTTTCAAAAAGCTGAGCTCTCTTATTATATAGATTTATTTTTTATTTTACCCTTATTTATATTTCTAATTTTCTATATTACCTTTGATAAAATAATAAGAGTAAAAATTAATTTAAAAAGCCAAAACAAAACGGTTACTAAATTTCCATTATTCTTCATGTGTGCCTAACTCACCACCACCAAATCCTCCCTCCCTCCCTCCCTCCCTCCTCCTACCTTTTTACCTTCATCTTTATTCATCACCATTCACAACCACCCCTCTTTTCTTCTCTATATCTCTCTCTCAATTTGCTACTAGCAAAAGCCCCATGCCCCTTCTCTCTCATGCAACCCACCCCACTAGCGAACCCTCACAATCACACGACCGCCACCACCCAAATCTCATTGTTGCCGCCACCGCCACTACTGCCACCGCCACTACTGCAAAATGAATATCTCCACTGCCACCACAATCGCATGCCACCACCTTGACTGCTACATCTGCTGCCATCACCGCCGCCATCACATGCCATCGCACATCCTACCATTACAAGTCACGATCGCACGCAATTCCCTAGTCATCGCATGCCGACCATCAGCACCGTTGTCGCACTAGCATTGCACAACCAGCCACCGCACATCTAGGCACCGCACACAAGCCTTTGTATGTCCGACCAACGTACGCCAGCCATCGCACATCAAGCCATCACAAAGCCACCAACACTGTCGTCGCAGCAACACTGCTATTGCAAACAACCCTTTCTCTTGCCTCTCCCCTCTACCCCTTCCTCATTCGCTCTATTTCTCTCATCTCCATACCTTCTATAATCAACCAACCCCATTGCCCCTTCTCTCTCATCTTCCCTCTCTCTCAAAAAAGCCAACAAGCTCCGCTACCTTTGCAACATCCAATTCAACTATTCTGCCATAGGAATCATATGTCTCTTACCCATTACACAAAGTCCCAATGTTCCAATGTCAGATTTTGCTAACTATGAAGTTGTGGTGATAATTTAAAGGGAGAGATTTGTAAGGCTTCTCTCTCTCTCTCTCTCTCTCTCTCTCATTTTTTCTCAATTTTGTACATGGTGTAGTGAGCTCTGGAAACTGTGGGTAGGTTGGATTTTGGTTATGGTGCGAAATAAAGGCTGGATGGAGTAGGGTTCAACGGATTTGTAACTTAGGGTATTTAATCTTTTTATTCAAATTGATTAACTAAAAAAGTTTCAATTAATCGTCGGGGTAAAATAATAAAAGATTGCATGTCGTTAACGGTGTCCCCTTGACAAGTCTAAAAGAGGATCAATGCCATTTCAAAAATCTTGGAGGAGGCCCCTGTATTTATCAAAAACCTTAGTAAAGGACTATTTAACTTACCCTTTTTATTTTTTAAAGTCGAATAGACTTCGAACACTTAGGGGTCACATTAATCCATCACTTAAACACATGAATTATCTTACCAGTTTGAGAAAAAAGTAACTTGCAATACAGTGATTAAAATGAAAACAATATATTTTTAAACCTATTAACTCACTCTCCTTTAGACTTATCAAGTTTACGAATTCTAAATCCCAATAAAATAGATTTCAAACATAGAAATTAGGTCATACTATTCACAATTCTTTCCAAGTATATAGAACATGAAAATGATTTCTTAATATTTTGATATGATAAAATATAAATGTCTTTAATTCTTTATCATGAAAAAATAAATAGTTATTATTTTTATATTAAATACACTTTTCCGAATGTGTCTCGACCGTGCCGTGTCTTAATTTTTTTTAAATGTTATGTCAACGTGTTCGTATGTGCGTGTTGTGTTCGTATCCGTGCTTCTTAAGACTATACATATTCCCCACTAGTTCAATTACACCTAGAGATGAGACAATGTTAAATTAGATTAAAACATCAAAATATCCTTATTCCACCCTAGTCTTCCTCTGCCCAAACAGCTCACAATCTCCCTCTCTCCCCCGGAGTGCCACTGATGCCACCAATCCCTTCCAACCCACTCAGCAACCGCCACCAAAATTAATAAATTGAGAATCAAACAACTTACTAGTAACATCAAGAAGAAATCTCAAAATGGATTTATCCCTAAACTCAAGTATTGTTCTGGTGACATTTTTTATGTGCTTGTGCAAGAAAATTAAAATTTAGAGACAGAAGACAAGAAATTTTATACACAAAATCACTTTCTTGATCAATTGGTATTTGAGATCAACTTCTGAGGGTCTAATTAAATCACGAGTTTATATTTTGCTTGGAAAATGACATCATCTCTTGTATGAAGATATATGAGAACCAATGGAAGTAATGAGTTTCTGATCCTTTAAGTGAATCCCTGTTCCTTCAGGGAAAAGTTGACCTCATACTGACACAAGCAATATAAGGAAAGGTGGAAGAATTAAATTGCCAAGGAAACGGTACCTTGCGTGGAGCAATATCAGTTGAAGCACGAGTTTCAGGTATGTGGTCACTAATAGGTCTATGATGTTTGTCGTTGAAGGCTACATCAAGAGATGATATAAGGCTTGAAGGTAAGTAAATCTGCGAAATTTTTCACAATGAATCAAATGATGATAGATAATATTCCCCTGCAACTAGGAATTATAGAAAGAATGAGCCAACATACCTTACTAAGAGAAATAGATGGAAAAGAAACCCCAATAAAATATCCAAAGACCAATCCCATTACAGTTGTAATTACAAGTCTTCCATTGTCATTTGATTTTTTAGAGGCTCCACTGCAAAACATGGAAACTAATCAAATTGGTTTCACAGAAATAGAATAGGTACTGTATTTGGTTCTTCAAGGGGACTTACACAAGTTAACTAGATGAAGGGTGAGAGAATATCAGTACCAACCTGCGGTGTGGGGTTCCCATATTGGTAAAGTCACTGAACCCAAAAGGTCATGCTGTAGGCAAAGAAACCTATTCCTTGAGCATAAATAGCATTCAGTTTTGAAGAAAGCAACTGTGATTTTCCCAATAATAATTCCAATTAAACACATCCAAAAGTATTCAATACATAACAAACAAAGACGGAGCATCAAAAGCAAACATTTCTATCATCATAGGCCAATAATTATGTAGCCTTTCTACCTTCTTCTCTCATCACTTGCATCAAACTTTGCATTTATAAATAATAATTAATAAACCCATAAACTAGTATTAATTAGATATCATTGCGGAAACAGCATTAAGTTTTGAAGAAAGCAACTGTGATTTTCCCAATACTAATTCCTGTTAAACACATCCATTAGTATTCAATACATAACAAACAAAAACAGGTCATCAGAAGAAAATATTTCTGTAGTCTTTCTACCTTCTTCTCCCATCATTTCCACCAAACTTTGCATTTATAAATTAATCGTTAATAAACCCACAAACCAGTATTAATTGGATATCATTGCGCAACATTTTGAGGTGATAGATAATGTTAAGCGGCGAGGAAAAAATAACAGCACCACAGATGGTAAGCATGACCAGAAAAATAAAACCCTAAAAAACGGAGTTTTTTATTAATAGAAACACAATAAGATTACCAACCCAAACCAAATTCACATTGAATTCATACTATTTTCACTTTTTTCTTCAGTAAACCAAGCTATCATACTTAAACACTCTAATATGCATCATATAATAAAGAAAAGCAACAAGATTATGAATAATGAAAACACTAGAGGGAGGACAGACCTAAATTGACACGGGATGCCGTAGTAAGAAAATATATGAATTTATTGAAACTAACTAAAGAAATGGCTCTTGACATATCAAAATGAAGTAAAAGAATTCATGTAGCCACCCCCAACAACTGAGTGGGAAAAAGGCTTAGTTCGGTTTTGGTGGTTTGATAAATATGCATCCATCATAAAATAATTTCAAAAAAATGATAAGTATATCAAAAAATAAATTCAAAAAAATATACCCACAGACCTTGTCGATTGGATTTTCTTCTCCGGGAAGGAGTATTCATCAAGACAATGGAGTGATGATTAACTCCAAAATATAGTACATAAACTGTTTCCGAAAACCACACGACTAATTCATATGATCAATAATGCTTCGAGTGAAATGTTGTATAAACTATATCGATTTCACCATAAACCAAAAAAGGAAAAAAAAAAGAACTATACAGATTTCAATCCGATATATAGCACTAAAGCAACAAGTGTAGAAAATCAAGAAAAAAAAAAGAAGCTTTAAATAAAAAAAACTAATGATTTTGTAGCATAAAATCACAATCCCTAAATAATCGAATTCTATTCTCAGAAAATATATATATATACATGAACAAACCTGTAAGAATGAATAGAGTATTGCAGAATTGAACAAATTCGAAGGCCAAAAGTGTCAGAAGAAGCTTACAGATTTCGTCTATTGCAACCGTAAGAGAGCGAACCAGAGCGGGAGAGAGAAGAATGTCTACTACCCTGAGGATGGCTTATTGCGGGCATTTGGCAAAATAAAAAAAAAAAACTTAAATTCTCTCCATTTTCAAGTGACGAAAGTGCCCTCCTTTTCATTTTTATTGACCAATAAAGTAACGAATATTACCATAAAAATAAAAAATGAAAAAATTGAAAGAGAGAGAAACAATCTCTTATATATTGTAATTTATAGTACAAGTTATGAGTTTTTAATAAATATATTAATTTGTAATTAAATTAAAAAAATAATAATTATAATTTATAACAAAAATTATAAATATTTATTTAAAAATATTAAAATTTATTGTTAAAAATTAACTCTAAAACTTGGCCAAATCTCCCAGACTAATCAACTCCGAACAAAAAGATATAAAAGATCAAGATAATGTCATTTTTAAAAATGTTAACAAAACAAAATAAATTTTAAAAAGTTGATAAAAATAATAATACTTGCACAGATCACTGATGACCGATCAAACACAGATGAGAGACAAAAATTAATATTCTCATTTGTATTTAATCGGTCATCGGTGGTCTGTTGATAAGAATAGATCCCCATTTGGCTAAGATCGACCTTATTTAGAATCATTAAGAATTAAATTTTTTATACTGAAAACTAGCTGTTAAATTATAATGTTTAGCCTCTTTAGAAGGTTTATTACCTTTTTATTTATTAAAAAATAAGCCAATAGGCATCCAACTTATACTACCTTTTTTATTAAATAACATTATTATGACACCTTTAATTAAAATTTTAATTTTATTCTTAACAATAAAATTATGCCAATTTCATGCTAGCCACTTTTTAGTGGACAATAAATAATACCATAATAGGAAAAAATTAATATTAATACACTTTTAAATATAAATCTTATTAATTTTATAAATATTAATATATTTTGTAGAAATAAATTTATGTATTATATTATCAATTATAAGTACACACGTACATAATTTATGTATTCTTTTACCGATTACAAATAATATTAATATATTTTATACAAATAACCACCACGTACGACATTACAAGTACATTCTGATAATATTATTCCTAATTCCCGCACCAAATGATGTAACAGTTTAGTAAAATACCATTATTGGATACCCACCAAAATTGACTTGTCCATCTTAGCTTGTCACCTTTGTTGTCAACCTAAGTTTAAGATAATTTTTTTTATAAGTGTTTTTTTGTTATTTATTAATTTCTTTGTATTTTTTTAATCTTAATTCAAATTGACATAAGTTTTAACATTTCATTCCTTATGGGAAATTAGAAAAAAAGTAATAAAAAATTGAAAAAAAATCAAACGAACAAAAAAAACTTAGCTAGTACAGAATTTAAAAAATTATCTTTAGTAAATTATTTTTAACTTTAATCAATAAAACCTGACTCTTGAATGGTAAGTAGTAAAAGAGATTTGAGAAGTAGAGAGCTCTCGTCTAATGAGAGAGAGAGAGAGAGAGAGAGAGAGAGAGAGAGAGAGTATTATCATTGATTAACCTTTCTGTTATCTCCTCTTTGTTAATGTATTATCATACAAATTAATTGTTGTTTACATCGTAACCATCCTAACTCTAATCACCAATTATCCTAACCGAGTGCCACTTGTCAAAGACTAAGCTATCAATAGCTGATGCTCTGTAACCTAGGAAGCACAGACATAGATATAGAATACGGATACAATACAATACGGATACATCGATATGACAAAATTAAAAAAAGTAAGATATGGATACAATTATGATACGTTTATAAAAAAAATATTTTTTACAATTTGTAGTATTATATTATTTATAAAACTAAACTAAAAATAAGAGTTATTGATTTTATTCTTACTTTGAAACGTTCAATAACTATTAAAGACAAGAATAACTGAATAAGTAATAAATAAAAAAGTTTTCATTAAGGATAAAAAATATCAAGATAATAGTACAATCATAACAATAAAACCAAAAGATCAACTAAATAACAAAATAATTTTAAAAAAATTAAAACGTATCCAAATAGTATCTCACCTGTATCTAAAACATATCCCATGCGTATCTCCTATATTCCGGACGTATCTAAAACGTATCCAAAATTGAAAAAATAAAAATTTGTTTTTGGATACTTCTCTGGCGTATTCGATACGTATCTCCGCATATCGGGTGAGTATCGGTATCCGATACGTATTCAATACGTATACGGCACTATTTTCAAAGTATTCGTACTTCATAGTCTGTAACATTAAAGCTTTGTGATTGATCGAGGTAGTGCAGACCCTGCAATTGATGCTTCCCTGCAGCTGCTGTGTGCAGCCATGGCGCTACAGCTGCTGTGTGCAGCCTTGGCACAGCTGCTACTGTGTGCAGCCTTGGCACAGCTGCTGTTGTGTGCAGCTTTGGGGACGTTATTGTGTGCAGCTTTGGCTATGCTGTTGCTGTGCACAGCTAAGACTTGTGCAGCTGAGAAGATGCGGTTGAGGAAGGCTTAGGCACATCAAGCTTAACATCCATCCTCAAATTGAGGCCGAATGAATGTGGATGAGTTTGCTTCAAATTTATAAAATATTGAAGAAGTTAGACCTTTTGTGAATACGTTAGCTGTCTGATCTTCACTAGAAATAAGCTTAACTTGTAAATCTTTCCACATAACCTTTTCGCGAACAAAATGAAAATCAACTTCAATATGTTTCGTGCTAGCATGGAAGACTGTGTTGGAAGCAAGAGCAAGGACAAAGACATTGTCACACCAACTGGAATGAAGGTTTGAAAGAAACACCCCAAGATCTCGAAGAAGCATTCGAATCCAAGAAAGTTCAGCTGTTGCTGCTGCAATAGATCTATACAGTTTCAGTGGAGGAACAAGCCACTGTGTTCTGCTTCTTAGTATACCAGGTAAGGGGATTACAGCCAAAAAATACAACCAAACCAGAAGTAGATTTTCAGTCAGAAGGGTCACCAGCCCAATTTGCATCACAGTATATAGATAAGTGAATATCATCGAAAGAAAAAGAGATACCATGAGCATGAGTTCCTTTGAGATAGCATAATATGCATTTAGCTACTATGAAGTGACATAGTATTAACTGAAAAGGCAATGTCTGGCCTTGTAAAGGTTAAGTATTGTAGAGCACCAACATGACTACGAAAAGAAGATGGATCAGATAACGGTGTTGTTAGGATTGTATATATTAAAAATCATAAATTTTATTTTGGTTTTAGTATTTAATTTTATTTTAATAAAATTAATTTTCTATTTTATGAGAATCTTAATGAGCAATATATGCAATATCATTTATTTAAATATTATGAATGGATGTCCTTTATTCTGTACAATATTTAATCTGTTGTGTAGAGTACGATTTGCACACAAAAAACCAGATTATAGGTTCTTGCAGAATATAAGTATTTGTTCACAGTTTAGATGGAAATGAACATACCATCGGTACGACTGTAATACATAGTTTTAGTAGACCTGTCTTGGTTACGAAAAATAGATAATAGCGTCGTCTATTGTTCCGACTCTCTGTTCTAGTACACTTTGTGTGAATTGAACGGGACACATTGAGGTAATTAATTTTATACTGATTATATAAATTAATTCACACTCCAAGGTTATTATGAGAGTGCTTATACTCTTAATCCTGAAATAATTAATTATTTGCGTATATTTAATACTCGTTGTTTTGATTCATTAGAATGTGTAATCTTATATAGGTCTGTATTCCCAATGAGTTGGATAGCAGTATTAATTATATGATGAATATTAATTATTGATAGAATCTACGTCTCGATTGATCGGGATTGATGATACCCCTTTAAGAAAACTTATAAGTTTTGCCCGGGTCAAACCCTGTAGGTGAATTTGATTATTCGACGGTCAAATAAGTTAAGCGGAATGGATTAAAAAATTTTAAAGATGCCGATTAAATTAAATTGTCAGTAATTAAATTTAATTGGCGAATATCGGGAATCTTAATGTGGGGAGATGAGTTAAGCATTTAATAAAAGGAGCTCAATGCAAGATGACCTTAAGATTATAGTTTAGAATGCAGTTCTAATTCTTTAGTGATGTGAACTATAATTTAGTGTTTTATGAAAATTACAGAAATCGCTGTAAGATTTTCATAATTATAAATACCGCTGAGAGATTTGCATAATTGCGAAAATCGCTAGATAGGTATCTAGGTTACACTAGAAGTTTATGTCATAATTACTCCATAAGCCCCTGCTGTAACCCTACAAATATGCGGGTAGACTAAATCAAATTCATAATTTGTTTTTCAATATTAAGGTTGATTAGGTTCTACCGGTACAAGTTCTCGAAGAATTGTAGTCCACACTATGTTCGAGAATCACATCAAGAAATACAGTAGAAGGTCTGACCGAAACTTCAACTCGGAATCAAAAGTTCGTAGTTGGAGAATCGACCAAAAGGGTATTCATCTAAATTAACTGTGGTGGCATGAGTTTTATTTTGATCGTTTAACATCAAAAAGTTTTATCTGGAGCCCGTTTTGGCAATTACCCGTCCAGTTATTTTTTTATCAAAAAATCGTTTACAAAAATAATGATCTTGGTAGTTTGCCTCCAATAATTGGTATCGGAACCGTTTTATTTTTTGTTTACGGCTTATCAAGGGGCCGGGTAGATTTATCACTGTGCTAACTTTATTTTGCAAGCGTTCTAATCACTGTTTTATGATCATCTTTATATTCACTATTGATTGAATGGTTTGAATGATGATTTAATTATTTTGAAACACGAGGGTTGATCGTGATAGTTTAAATTTTTTTAGATCGAATGTGAGCTTACAGGACATAAATTTTAATGTAAAAATTATATGTTCTTTAAGTTTTTTTAGCATTTTTTTACAGTTTTTAGGCTTAAAAACAGTATTAACACAAGTTCCAAAAACACTAAAAAAATTGGTACAAAAACAGCCCACCAGTGACTTCTCCAGGCGGCGGTTCAGGGCTGTTTTTCGATGATTTTTTGCGATATTTACGAGACTGGTTTTAAACATATTTTTAGGTATAAAATAACAGTAAAATACTACTAGAAAATAGTTCAAAAAGAGGAAAAAATAATAGCTAAAAACAGGCAGAAAAAATCGAACAAGCGACGGCACCGGCGGCCCTTTGGGGCTATTTTCGGACCTTGTTCGGGACTGTTTTCAAAACGTTCTTTGAGGCAACATGTTGTTGGATATCAATGCTATTTTTAAAAAAAACGAGTCGAAACAACCACAGAATGAGGGAGAAAACGACAGTGAAAGCGGCGGCACTGTGCGGCCACGGCGGCAGCTTGTTCGGGCTGTTTTGATCATGTTTTCGGGTTATTTTTGTTCTAATTTTTTGACAGAAAAATAATATTTTTTTGAAAGCTATTTTTTTTAAATGAGAACGAAAATGGAGCTTAGGAGTGGCGGCAAAAGCCACCTGAAGTGGCGGCAAAGGAGCGGCATCGGCGGCGCCGGCGGGTGGCCGGCGGTGGTGCTGTTCTCGGGTGGTTTCGAGGCTGTTTTTTTTATATACATTGATCGAGCAGTGTAATATATGTATAACACTGTTTATTAAGGAGTCTTGGTTGAATTCAGATGCCGATAAGCAACTGTTTCAATGGATTGAAACACTTAACGTCTATCTAATAACATGAGACTGAAACTGATTAGAGTTTCTATTTGATCATTAAATCGGGATATATAGATATCTTATATTTATATTCTTTTATATTGCGTGGATAATGTACATCTGTTTTATATATTCATGTTAATTTAATTAAATCGGAAAATTTGATTTTAATTAAATATTTTGTAAAAAAAATAAAATTAAGTTTTTTTAATTAGAAATTTTAATTAAGTGAAAAAAATTTAGATATTTTATTATTTTTACAAAATATCACGTTTAAGATGATTTTTTATTAAATCGAATATATTAAAAAAACCTGAAAATTAATTCTAAATTTTAAATTAATTAAATAGAAAAATATTTAATCTAAATAAATTATTATTTTTGAAAAATGTGTAACTAAGATAAAATAATTGAATGTCTTTAATTACTACCTTAACTGAAAAGCTAAAGAAAAAAACTATGCATTCATCGAATTTTACTTGTTACCCATTAAAAGACGAAATGATGATTTGGCAAATTGAAATCTTTGAAATCGTATTTACAGAAATAAGTTTTGAACTGTTTCAGATCGTGTGATTTTCGAAATTAATAAATTTGTTTTAATTAAACGGAGTTTTATAACCCTAAAAAATATTTTAAAAATCTAAGTGGAAAAGAGAATTTATTCACAGATAAATCCCGCAGTCTCCATCACCAGTTTGTAGGCGATGTAATTAATTTTGTATGTTGACAGTAAGGCCTTCTTCACAATCGGACAGATTAATTACGGTATTACCAGTATAAACCTCCTTTAGAGATAATTCTAAATAATTGTTAGTGTGGATCACTTCTCCATCTGAAAGATTCATTGTAAACCGATTGATTTGGGATTAGGTAGTGGTTAACACTTAGCTGTAAATAATTAGTATCATTTCCATCTGAGTCATTGCTAATATTTATTGGACCGAAATTATGTTAACTATTTAATTTTACTTAGCTGAGTCAGTTGCCTAGATATAAAATTAATAGAAATTGACATGTCTGGACAAACGATGGATAGTATATGTTCTCCTATCGAGGCATGCTATTCACAAGGTACCAGACTGCTGGCGATTTTTTTTAATGGTAAAGGAAACCAGATTAAAATAAATTTAAAATTTTGCTCGTCATAATTAACGATTATTTTTAATTATGTGATTCTCAAGAATAAAATAGTTTTCAATCCTCTCGCATTTATACTTAAAGAAAACAAAATAACAGGACCAACTATGTTGGCTGGAAATGTAACTTAGATATTACTTTAACTACCAATGGTATTTCTTCAATACCCAAAAATGTGTTTATTTCTGAAAAGTATTTTTCCTATAAGCCGCAAGGCATGAAGAAGAAAAAAATTTAAAAACAAGGTAACACGATTTTTAAGGTAGCTAGTTGGCCACACACTGATGTGAAAAATTCGAAAGAAAGATATTTTCATTGCAACCAGACACGGTACTGGAAAAAGCAATGTTTAGTTTATCTCAACAAACTGAACAATCAGGGTAAGTTCTGTTCACTAGTTGTGGAAACATGTTTAGCGGTGTTATCTACTAGTACCTGGTGTGTAGATACGAAAGCCACTAATTATGTCTGTAATTCATTGTAAGGGTTTCAAGAAATCCAATAATTTAGTGATGGAAAGATTTACCAGCATATGGGTAATAATACAAAGGTGGCAGCAGTTGTAGTGGGAGATGTCACTCTCAGTTTTAGTAGAGATCGAGTTTTAATATTGAGATATTGTCTTTATGTACCTTCAATTAGAAGGAACTTAGTTTTCACTTCTAGATTGGTTAAAGACGGATATTTAATTTTTTTTAATAACTCTGTGGTTATTAAAAAAATAAACATTTTATTCATTTTGGTATATTGGTGGATGATCTATATGTTGTATCTCATATTTCTTCTACACTGCAACTAACTGAATTGAATAACACATCTAATTACCATATAAGAAAAAGTTTCCTTCTTTAACGAGCCAAGCATTTCTTTGGCACTTACGCTTAGGTCATATTAATCTAACAAGGATAAAGAAACTGGTAGAAGATGAACCTTTGAGTTCATTGAAAGTGGAGGCATTTTCAGTCTATGAATTTTACTTAGAGGGTAAGATGATCAAGAGACCCTTTTTAGTTAAAGGCTATAGAGTTAAAGAACCGTTGGAATTGGTTCATTCTGATGTGTGTGGTCCTATGACAATTCGGACTAGAGGTGGATTTGAGTACCTCATCAATTTCATTGATGACTATTCAAGGTATGGATACATTTACCTGATGCACCATAAGTCTAAATATTTTGAGAAATTCAAAAAATTCAAGGCAGAGGCAAGAAGCGTATGAGTAAAAGTATCAAATCACTACGATCCGACCGTAATGGAGAGCACCTCTTTGGAGAGTTTAGGGACTACTTGTCATCGGAATGAATTATATCCCAGTTAACTGCACGAGGCACTCCGTAGCAGAATGGTGTAGCAAAAAGAAAGAATAGAACTCTTATGGAGATGATAAGGTCCATGATGAGTTATTCAGGTTTACCAAATTCGTTTTGGGGACTTGCATTAGAGACAACGACTTACATTCTGAACTTGGGACCTTCTAAGTCAGTACCTTCTACTCTCACAAAATTATAGACCGAGCGTAAGTCTAGTTTGAAATATATTTGGATTTGGGGGTGTCCAACACATATGTTGAAAGAGAACGCGAAAAAGTTGAAATCGAA
>JAULJZ010172196.1:0-24097 GCA_032270985.1 Heliamphora pulchella
GCATGATCAAACACAACTTTGTAGCCTTTGTCACAAAGTTGGCTTATGCTAAGAAGGTTATGTTTTAAACCATCAACAAGCTAAATATTTTCAATAGAAGGGGAAGGAATTTTACCAATACAGCCAATTTCTATGATTTTTCCTTTGCTATTGTCTCCAAAAGTCACAAATTCACCATCTTTTGGCTTGAGAGATACAAACATCGATTTGTCGCATGTTATGTGTCGTGAGCAAGCACTATCAAGGTACCACATCCCTTCCTTGAATGAGGATTTCAGATACACCTGCAAGGAGAATCAAGTTTTGATTTTTGGTACCCAAATTTTCATGGATCCTTTGATGTTAGTTTCTTGAGGATGTGTTCCTTTAGGAACCCAAGCCTTTTCTTAACAAAAATATTTAAGAATTTTCTATGTGGATAGTGTGTGACAATGTGTACATGCTCATAACAGTGAAAGCAAGTGGCATTTGAATGATTTGATGATGTTTTGACAAATATGTTGCTCAAGAATTTTTGTTTCTTCTTGGATTTGTAACCAATTTCAACTTTATCAAAAACACATTTTTGCATCATAAGAAGTTTATCCAAATTTTTCTTTTCTTGAGTGAACTTATAAACGATTTTTGTGAGATCCTCAACTTTTTCACTTAAAACTCTGTTTTCATCTTTTAGAACAGAAACTTGTTTTAGCAAGACAGATTTTTCATTTTTTAAAGTTTCAATTTCAGTTGAGGAGGAAAGAACTAATTTTTTCAAAACAGAATTCTTTGCACTTAATTTTCTCAACTCATCATGCAAATCCTCAAAAGTATTTTGCAGTCCATCTAATGAAAAAGAATCAGGAGTTACCTTATCATCTTCTCTGGCCATAAGGCATAGATTGGCAACTTTATTTTCTTTCTTTTCATCCTCAGTGCTGCTGTCATCGCTTTCGCCCCAAGCTACAATCATGGCTTTCTTGAAACCTTTCTTGAATTGCTTCTTGAGCTGAGGACATTCAGCTTTGATGTGTCCAGGCTTTTTACACTCATAGCAAATGATTTCTTCTTTCTTGGAGTCGTTCTTGAATTTGTTAGAGTCACCTTTGAACTTGGTGGACTCACCTCGGTGTCCTTCCTTTTTGAAGAACTTCCTTCCTCCTTGTTTCTTATTTCGAAGAAACATTTTAAATTTTCTTGTGATGAAAGCCATGTCTTCATTTTCATCACATGAGGAGTCTTCCTCAGATTCTTCTTCAGGAGCTGAGGACTTGAAGGCGATACCTTTCTTTTTTTTATTGTCTTCTTCATCATCCATCTTGATGTTCATCTCATGAGTCATGAGATAACCAAGAAGTTCTTCTAGACCGAGTCTATTCAGGTCTTTGGCTTCTTGTATAGCCGTGACCTTTGCTTCCCAACTCTTTGGGATACACCTCAGAATTTTTCTAACCATTTCTGCATTAGTGTAAATCTTGCCAAAAGATTTCAGTCTATTAATAATGTCAGTGAAGCAAGTAAACATATCAGATATAGTTTCATCATTCTTCATTTTAAATAGTTCATAGTTATGCACAAGCAGACTGATTTTTGACTTTTTTACTTGATTGGTACCCTCATGGGTAACTTCGAGTTTATCTCATATTTCTTTTGCGGTGTAACATGTAGAGATCCTATTGAACTCATTTGGGTCAAGTGAGCAATATAGGAGATTCATAGCTTTAGCATTCTTTTGTATCTCCTTAATATCATTTTCAGTCCATTCAACTTCTAGTTTAGGGACAGCAGCCCCTTCAACAATTTTGGTAGGTCTTTTGAGTCCATTTATGATAACCCGCCAAAGGTCGTAGTCTACGGCTTGAATGTAAATTCTCATTCTAACCTTCCAATAGTTATAGTTTGTTCCATTGAATAAAGGTGGTCTGTTGGTCGATTGACCTTCAGATTGGACAAGTCCAATACTAGTGGTTGCCATAAAAAAAAACTCTTAGACTGTTAAATAAAAAACAAGAGCCCAAGTTCTGATACCAATTGTTAGATCTAAGCAACCCAAGAGGGGAGGTGAATTGAGTCTTTTAAAAAAAATAGCAATTTAAAATCTTTTTCAAAAACCTTTTAATATTGCAATAAAGCAAGATATGCAAATATTTAAGCAATGCAATTATTAAAAGATGAGGGATAGAGAAAAAGAACCAGACACCAGAGATTTATAGTGGTTCGATTTTATCCTAGCCTACATCCACTCCTCAAGATCTCCCTTGAGTATTTTCACTATTTAGCATACTTCACGGGCGTATTCCAAGCCTTTACAAGCTTCAAGTCTTCACTTGAGCTATCTGAATGTTTACGGGCACATTCACAAGCCTATGTCAGTTTCAAGAAGATCCTATGAAAACAAGTCCCTGTTTTCTTCTAATCTCTCTTGAACTCTTGTTTGATGAGTTTCACTCACTCACTCAAAGGTTAAAGGGTGACTCCCAAGTAATTATAATAAATGAGATGTAATAAATGAAGAATACTCACTCTTTTTACAAGATTGACTTATAGTAAATGAGAGGATAAAGAGAGATGAGGAACAAGAACAGGAGTTGCAGCAATAAATGTGAGCTTGATGATTTCTGAGATTGATTTGAGCAATGAAACAGTAAATGCAAGTCTTCAACATCTTAAATGTTGAGAAGTAACTCTTATATAAGTTCTTGTGAGTTCTTGACCGTTAGAGGTAGGTGGGGGCAATAAATGTCAAAAATTCAACCGTTGAGATCTATCGTATTTTGAATTTCTGTCTTTAGGGTCGACACAAGTAGCTTTGGTGTCGACACAAAGTGTCTAGGGCAGGGTTCTTCAAATGGTTGGGTCGAAACAATTTTTGCACTTTATCTTCCAACGTTCTAGGGTCAACACAAATAAATCTGGTGTCAACTCGTTTAAAACTTCAGCATCCGGATGAAGAATTTTGTGTCGACTCAACTTGCCTTTGGTGTCGACACTAAATCTTTACAGGGAGTCTCGGTACTTTTATTTCGACACATATGTGCTTTGGGGTCGACACCAAAATTTTGCAGTCATTTCAGTTGTTTTGTGTTGACGCAGATCTTCTTGGGGTCGACACCAAAATTTTGCAGGCAGGCTCGGGATTTTTGTGTCGACACGATTTGTCGTGGGATCGACACCAAAAATCTACAGGAGGTCTCAGTTGTTTTGTGTCGACACAATTTCCATTTGTGTCGACCCAAACTTTCAGAAACCAAAAGTAAGGATCACTTTTGTGTCGACACAAATTTGATTTGTGTCGACTCAAAATGAGTCCTGAGCACTTCTGCACTTTTGTGTGGACACAAAACTAGTTTGTGTCGACACTAACTTTTTGTGTACCTGATGATCAACTTGTAAAAACGTTAGGGTGCCAAACCATTTGATCAATAGGTGTCGACACACCTGATAAGCTTCAAATATACTTTGTCTTAGGAGTATTTGACTTAATTTTCAATTAAAATCAACACAAAAATATTCTAATTAAAGAATGCTAAAGTGTTTGAACCTTTTTGAGATAAAAGTCATTTCTTTTTGGCGAAGGTGTCAACTTTGATTGTTCAAACTGTGTTAGCACTTTCATTTTGAAAAAAAAAATATTATTCATTTAAAACCATTTATTCTTAGAAAATGAATTATGAAAATCATCAAAATCAAATTAAAAAGCCCTTGGGTTAACACTAACTTCTCATGCATACATTTAAAATCTCCAATTTAAAATCAATAGCATATACCAATAAAAAAAAAGAGATAATTATTCTAAGTATTAGACTTTAAAAAAAAATTGGTAGAGTTTTTCCTATTTTTCGGATAATCCAACGGTTTGACCGTTTAGTAAATAACCTGTAATAAAATCAAGTAACGCAATATACACAGGCTCTGCCTAGATATATTAACAAAATCACAACTTAATTAAAATCATCATAATTTATCATGCATACATTAAACACCTTCAGCTTGAAATCAATAGCATAAACCAATCAAAGAAAGAATTTTAGTTTTATAGTCTACACCAAAAGAGGTAATACTCCATTTCATTACATCCACAACTTTTAACATCCACTAAGAGAGTATGACAACCATTATACCTTCAATTGTTGGTTTATTCTCTCAATCATTTTTAATTCATTCAAATTATATTTTCTTAGTTTGTTTCAAGTAAGAAGAACAATATAACATGATGTAACATGCATGTCAATATGTAAGTCAATTTTCCAACGAATTCCAAAAAATTAAAAGACAATAATGAGATGAGGAATTATCCATGAAAAATCTAGTATAGCCTTTATTTCCTTTCTTATGTTTTTCACCAAAAAAAATGAATCAATAATCACCTGCTGATAAATACCACGAAAGATCACTAATGTTAACAAATACCACGAAGGATCGCTGTAAACCATTTTTGTTAAAAATTAAACCTCACATATCAACCTTTATTATTTGACATATCAGTGCCAGTTGAAACTGTAAAAACAATCTAATGGTAAATCACAATAGCTCAATTTGATAGTCAATCATTTATAGCAAGATCATAATAAGATAATAAAGGCGGAGTCATCTATAACAAGATCAGAATAAGATAACAAAGTGGAACCGAATAAAAACTCACCAGCAATCAACACAACTTCTTACTACCCGCACTGATCCAAAAACGAATAACTCACCACCATTGTGAACAGAGATTGCATGAATATTAGTATGTCATGGGTTAAGTAAATTAAAATTCAGAGCAAATAAATCTACGCATTTGACACCAAAAAAAATCTAAAAATCAAGACATAATTTGAAGTTTCCATATCACGGGTTCTAAAAAATTGTTGCAGCAGCAACAACTTTATATAACCAACTTAATGTGGATTTGTTAGTTTGGAATGTGAATTATCCATGATCACTATGCAAGTGAATTAAAATTCAGAGCAAATTAAAGTTCATGGATTAAGTAAATTAAAATTCAGAGCAAATAAATCTACGCATTTGACACCAAAACAAATCTAAAAATCAAGACATAATTTGAAGTTTCCATATCACGGGTTCTAAAAAATTGTTGCAGCAGCAACAACTTTATATAACCAACTTAATGTGGACTTGTTAGTTTGGAATGTGAATTATCCATGATCACTATGCAAGTGAAACCCATCGAACACATCGCCAGATTATAGTAATGTTACAATAGAAAAAAAATTATAGTAACGTTATATGCGATCAAAATGTTATCTTTACAAAAATTAGATTATACAATTCAGCATGTCTTCATTGGCCATCTATATTTTCAAATCTTCTCTTTATCACTCTCTAAAATATATATGTGTCAACACATGTAGTTCGGCCAAAGAGCAGATTGAGGATCATGCACAACCAATCTATATATTTATGAAAGAAAGAAACTGAAATTAATCAATATAAAACATTCAAACGAAAGAAATCTTAAATTTAAAACTTGAAATCCATTACCTTACTAGGACGTCTCTAAGATAATAATGTTGTGGCATTTATCATTTGCTATATAATTTTATAGTCTCTAATTATGTCATCCTAATTCTACAAAAATTAAGTTAGACCGTAAAATAAAATATAGTAGATGAAAATACTTGAACTTCAAAATGAATAGATGAAGTTTACTCTAGATATGGTAGAAAAATTAATCCACGGAAAACACTACAACACCTCTGAATAAACGATATTTGTTGTGGAATTAGAAGCATTTTCGAGAAGAAGAAGACATATGCAATTCGTAGATGTGCATCTAGATAAAGTCACATATAATTGCTCATATCCAAAAACTGGTGTGCGCAAATCAATTCTAACATATTTCACATATTGTCTTTGGGATTTATTGATTGTTATGGCATATACAAGTCTGATAGGAAATTGACGTCTTGTCATTTCAAAAGAGAATTCAGAAAATGATGGTGTCAATGATATCCTTAGAATGAAGACCAAAGTACTAAATTTATCTCTAGTTATGTTAGTTTTAGGCAACTCAAGAGGGGGTAAATTGAGTCTTAAAAAGATAATAACAATTTTTAAAATCTTTTTAAAAACATTTTAATATTACAAACAAATATATCAAGATAATCAAAAATTAAAGTAATGCAAATATTAAAAAGGTTAGAGATAGAGAAAATGAACCAGACACCAAAAATTTATATTGGTTCGGCTTCTTCCAAGCCTAAGTCCACTCCTCAAGTCTCCCCTTGAGAATTTTACTAAACCAGAATACTTACGGGTGCATTCAAAATCTTTTACAACTGCAAGATGATCCTATGAAAAACATGCCCTTGTTTTTCTTCTAATCTCTTGAGCTCTTGTTTGATGAAATTTATTCGCTCACTCAAAAGACAAAGGGTGACTCACCATTGGATACAATAAATAAGGTGTATCAATGAGTATCACTCACTTTTTTTACAGAAATTGATTGGCAATAAATGAAGAGGTAAAAGGAGATGAGACACAAGAGCTGGAGTTAAAGTAATAAATAAAAGTTTAAAAGATTTGACTTTGAATCAAGCAATAGAATAGTGATCGAAGGTGTCCAGATTTTTTTAAATGCTGTGAAGTAACTCCTTATATAAGCTCTTGAGGTTTCATGACCGTTAGAGGTAGGTGAGGGCATTTAATACCAAAAATCTAACCGTTGAAGTCTGTTCCGAATTTGAATTTCTGTCGTAGGTGTCGACACAAATTCTTTTGGGTCGACACAAAATATTTAGGGCATGGATCTTTAAGTGATTGGGTCGACTATGATCTTCGGAGGGGTCGACACGATTTCTGTAAATTTTTCACCAACACAATGATGTCGACACAATTGGTTTTGGTGTCGACTCAATTGTTATTCAGCTATCCGGAGAGGACAATTTATGTCGACTCATTTTACCTTGGTGTCGACACTCAAATTCTACAAGAACCCTCGGGAGATTTGTATCGACTCATTTAAACTTTGTGTCGACTCAAAATTTTTCCAGGCGGGATCGGGATATTTGTGTCGACTCGTCTTCAATTTGTGTCAACTCACAAAATCTACAGGTATTCTCGGTACTTTTGTGTTGACTCGTCTTCAAAAGATATCGACTCAAATTTTCGAAAAACAAAAGTGAGGAACCATTTTTGTGTCGACTCAAACTCAGTTTGTGTCGACTATTTTTGAGTACAGAGAGCTTCGGCTCTTTTATGTCGACCCAAAAACTATTTGTGTCGACACTAATATTTGATCCCTGAAACATCTTCAACGGATATATTAGGGTGTCAACTCATTTGCTCAAAGGTGTTGGCACACTTGATATCTTTAAGTATTCTTTGCCTTAAAGTATTGACTCAACTATCAATTAAGGTCAACACAAAATATTTTCATTCAAGAATACTTAAGTGTTTAATCCATTTGAGAGATGAGTCATCTCATAGGCTAAAGGTGTCAACTCATTTGTCAGTCCGTGCTAACACTACTTTTTTGAAAATATCAAATATTGTCCTTTTAAATCAATTTATTCTTAGAAAATGAATTATAAAAATCATCAAAATCTAAATAAAAAGCCTTAGGCTAACAATCTTCTATTTTTTAATGATTACAACAATTTTAACATTTTTTAAAAAATAGTTTAAAAAAATTTTCAACAAGGATTCTCTCCTTATCGTTATACCTTAAGAAGAATATGTAATCACAATAATTAGGTATGCAACGATATTGTAATATACATTTTGAATATGATTTGCAATATTAACTTAGAAACATTCTGAGTTTATTAAAATTTGTGCATCAAATCAAAAATATGCAAAGTAATTTCCAAATCCCAAACATCAAGCATAGAGATATATAGAAAGCATGCTATCAAATGATGCTAACAGAATTGTTCATACACAATCACATATATAAAAACATTCATCCATAAGAGTATGTTCAAAACATCCAACACATCATCACAAACAACAAAGAGGAAAGTATGTTTAACAGTACAACTTCTCCATCAATAATCATAAAAACTACTGAATGATAAATGTTTGAAGATATTTTCTTCACTTCTCCTTCCTTACCTTACCTTTCTTTCTCCCCTTTTGAAATCATCAAAAGAGGTGCAATCACTGATCATCCATGAATTGCTTGAACTTCTTATTGGCTTCTTGTTTTCGTCTTCTTTCTAAAGGCTTTCTCTTTCGATGAAAAGGTGCGCTCATCTTTCTTCTTTTCTGCAGCCATAGCATCCAAAGTGGTAGCAAGGGCTAAATCAGCTTCACGCTTCAGACGTGCAACTTTTTCTTTTTTAGATTTCTTAGGCTTGAGTTGTTTGTCCCAAGCCTCTTGTAACCATTTTAGATGTTCCTTAACCTTGCGAGAGTTGGTGTGAACCGCCGTGATGATACCTTGGTCGTATTCCTTTCTGACTTGCTGAAGGATTGCCTTGTTACAGTTAACGATGGATACAAGGCTGTCGTCCATATTTTTGCATAGGGCTTTCCCAACATCAGTAGCGTTCTCAACATCATGACGCAGGGCACAGCTGGTTTTGTCTATGTGTTTTACCTTGTCGGATAAGAGTGAGATATTGCTGTTTAAGTCAAACATATCTTTACCGATTTTAGATTGGAAAGATGTCAAGGAAGACGATAAGCCTTTAATTAAAGAAATTACTTCAGAGAGATCAATTGGAGGAGCAACAAAAGATGTAGAGGGAGTGGATGGAACATCGAAGTGAACTGGAGGAGGAGAAGCATGTGAGGGAGCACCGAAACGTCTAGGTGTGTCATGCCTAGCAGATGGTTGAGAAGGAGAATCAAAATCTACACAGATAAGGGAGAGATTTCGAGAAGCAGAGGGATTGCGAGGAACTGATGGAGTACCACGTCGAGTGGTCTAAACTTCTTCAACCTTGGAGATTTGCATATGCTTTAAAGTAGAAGCACCATACAAATCATGCTTGGAGAAGGAAACCAATTTCTCAGCAGTTAAATCAACGCCAAAATGGTGAAAGACTTTGGTTAAAGACATTCCATAAGGAAGGGAAGAGTTGGATTTGCTGTGGGATTGGAGCATATAAGAAATGAAGAGAAAACCTAGGTCAAGGTTTTTCTGTTCCAGAATGCACCACATAATAAAAATGTGCATATAAGAAATATCTCTAAAATTTTTCATTTGAGGTAGGAAAATGTAGTTGACCATATGGTGTAGAATCCTCATCTCAGGCTTAGTGAGTTGGCTTCAAGGGCTTTTGAAGGGTCAATCTCATCAACTTCAAAAATTTGACGGACATCATTATGAAATAAAAATCCCTCGATGTCAATAGATCGTTTGTTCTAAGGAATAAAGATTTCGCCCTCAGACACACAAAGAATTTCATTGAGAGTGGAAGAGCTTAGGTGTACCTCTATACCATTCACCCAAGTGGGCATGGTAGTGCTTGGAATAGATCCAATGTGAATGTGAGCATAAATTTTTTTTATTAAAGCGGGATAGTGCGAGTCACGAGTTTACAGTAGTCTCTCCCACTCGTGACTAGAAAAAAGGTCTTTGAACCACATTTCGATTGAATAGAAGAATGGGAAATCAACAGATCATCCAAGGATTACCTTTCGATTAATGAAGGAGGAGAAGTAGAGTTGTTGAAAGTTTGAAGATTTGAAACTCAATGCCTCCATCATCACAACTGCTTCAGTTCCCGTTACCGTCGCCATCGTAGTTGTCTTCTTCTTCTTCGAAGCCCTAGGGTTCGAGGGGCCAGCATCTCTGGTGTGTTTGGTACCTTTACCTATTATTTTCGGAGGCATCTTGGATAGAAGAGAAGATCGAATAGAGGAGGGAAGATTAAGGGGTCGACTCATTTTTCAAAGGAATGAAAAACGGCAGAAGATGAACAGGTGTGGAGAGAGAGAGAGAGAGAGAGAGAAAATGATGCAACTGGTGGGGACTAGTGTAAACACCCTAATTTGACCCCGCTTAATCTTAGGAGAATTCGATGATGAAAACAGCTGGAATGGTGCCTCAGTTCAATCCTCGAAAAGTGATCTAAGGTCGGTATTTAAACTCCAATCATCAAAACCTTCAAACCAAAGAAAATTATATTGAACCACTAATAACTTGCTATGCAAGTCATTCCCAAAGTGGCGACGGCCATGTTCATTGTGGCGACCGTCAATAGAACCTCTTGAAAACCCTAACAAAAAGTGGTGACCCCCACCTCAAACCTGGCGACCACCAATAGAATCTTGTGAAACCTTTTTTAGACATGGCGACCGCCACCTCCAACTTGGCGACCGCCAACTACAAATGGCCTGACATGCCCCATAACGTGGCAACATCTCATTGGTTGAAGAATTCTCTAAATACCGTACCCCCTGGTACATTTTTAGGACAGGATTTTAGAGAAAGGTTTAGTGAGAGAAACTCTGCCGAGTCGCTGAGTAATTCCGAGCCCTAACGCTGGAGCCCTGCCGAAATACCGAGATCCAAACCTCCGATGCCTGCATTGAAACCTTAGCTTGGGATCACCATCCGAGGATTGGACCATTGAAGCACATTCCTCGACTTGAGGATTCCTTAGCAATCCAGATACTTTGCTTGGATCTCCGGTCCTTCTAACTCAATTTTCTACCTCTTTGTGGTGACCGGGTTACTTTGTTTGTTTCATCTTCGCTATGTTTTTGCATTTTTTATAGTTGCTTCGTTTATGTTCGAAATCAATTTCTAGCTTATTTATCTGACTTATTTTCTTTGCTTTGTTGCATTAAGCTTATTAAATCATTAATTAGTACTAACATATTTTAACAATTGCAACTAGTTAATATTGTTAATTGTTATAATGATGCACTTACATTTATGTGAATGTAGTTACCAATACTACATTCACATTTGAGTTAAATGGTTGTAATTAATTTCGTTTATCTTTCTAATATTAGCATAATTTTCCTTGTTCATTCCATCTTCATTTTCTTTCTCCTTTTCTGTTAATGTAGTTTAATTTCCTTTATTAGTATTAGTTTATTTTTTTAGCCTTTATTTTTCATTTCTTTTTTTTTTCTTTAATAGTAGTGTAATTTTCTTTTCTAACATTTTTTTTTTCTTTTCTTTTCTTGTAATAATTTAATATCCTTTTATCTTCTTAGCATTAGTTAAATATTTTATCATTTTCTTTTCTTTTTCTTATCTTTTAATCATTAGTTTAAAGTTCTTTCAATAGTTTTTCCCCTTTTCTCTTTCTTTTTCATTTAATATTAATGTTCCATTTTTTTTATTTTCTTTCTCTTTAGCTTTAATTTTCTTATAATGTTCTATTTTATCTTTATTTTAATGTTAGTTTAATTCTTCTTTTATAGTTATTCTTTTATAAACCCGAAAATTACAAAAAAAAAAGACTTTTAAGTTAATCTTCACTATTAAGGGGGATTATAATTTTCTCTTTTAATAAAAATTATAACTCTATTATTTATTTCATTTCTTTTATTTTATTTTCTTTTCTTTTTTTTTTCTTTTATTTTCTTATAAAATATAAAATGTAAATAGTTAGATTTTCTTAATAACATTTTCTAAACCTTCTTATTTTAGCTTCATTTTTCTTTTGTATGTTTTCTCTTTATTTCTTTTTCTTTCAAATTAAAATTTCAAACATTCTCTTATCGTAAAAAAAAATTTGTTATTAGGTTTCATTATTTTTGGTAAACTTTTTAATATAAGAATTTCACATGCTTTTATTTTGTTTATACTTTTGATAAATTTAAGAATATGCATGTTTTATATGTTATATTTTGAATAATTTAGCTTATTTTGTAGCAAATCATGTTTAGGTAATTTTTGCAACTTTTAGCATATTTTTGCCGTTTTATTCAAATCATGATAGTTAGTCTATTTCGATGAAAATTGCATGTGTGAGTATTTCATGTATCCTTTAGTTAGAATTGCATACCTTAGGATTTAGGATTTTTCTTTTAATACTTATTTTATTCAGCATTCTATACACATATGTTATGTATTTTATATATTTAATTTTGGATATTCTCTCTTTGTCTCCACTTTCTTTATTTGTATGCATTTGAAAAATCATATTAAAGAACCAATGATAATTAGTAGAGGCCAACCTTACGGTTGGGCGAACAAGTTGCCTAACACCTTTTTCGATTCGTACCTTAGCCCTCGAGCCTTTTTTCTGTGGTTAAACATTTTGAAGATCGATAGCTATTTTTGTTTTTCTTAGTTTTTTTCAAAAATTAAATGACGACTCTATTTTTAATAAAAAGAAGTTTTTAAAATTTGGCTTTCAAGGTGTTAAAATATTTTTCAAACATCTTTGAATTTCTATATTTTTGATCATTTTTCAAAATTCCAAAATCTTGACGCTATAGTATTTTCTGGCGACTCTGCTGGGGACTGGTTTATAAAATCAAATAAGAGGGCTAAACTTGAAAACATCATTGGTTCTTAATATGTATTTCTCTTTTGTATTTTCGCATGTATATGTATTATTTTTTAAACCCCCTGCCTGGTCGACTCGATACCCTGAACGTTCATCCGTTTCGGAGATTGTTGGAAAGACAAGCAACCCTTACTGACTATACGCTATCATAGGTGCACTAAAAGAGTTCGGGCGTATTCTTTGACCACGTCCTACATGGTAGGTATATACCCGGCTCTATTCAGAAGGTATCCTGTTCGATTAACCAAAACTGACCTTTTGCATATAGTAGCTTAGAACCCCCCATTAGGTGCTGCTAACCCTATTAAGAATATGTGTTTTCTTAATTGTATGTTTTGATTGCGTATTGTTAGGATTGTTTGTTTGAGCTTAAACTAGTTTCTCTTCCAGGTTCAGCTCGGGTTCTATTGTTATCCTTTGCTTAGGTTAGCTTTTTTTCTTCGGGTTCTTACTCGGGCTTTATTTTTTACCTTGTTTGGTTTTTGCGCTGTAGTTTTTTTCTTGGGGTCATGCTCGCGCTTTGTTTTGAAACCTCTAGGATGGTTACTCTCTCTTTTGGGATCCTCTCGGGTTGTTAGTTTCCCCCTTGATGTTGCATTAAGCTCGTTTCTTTCGAACTCATGTGAGCTAGTCTTGCTTTTCTACCGGAGTGCTGTCCATTAGAATTCTAGATCGAGTTGGTCTCTTAAGGGTTAGAACCGTTTCTTGCCAAAAGCCGCCTGTTTCTCCGTTTAGATGAACCTTGCCTCTAGAATTCAATCGATCCCCCTCTTAGCCATCATCTTGGTTTTTGGGTCATTCTGTTGTTATGCTGCCAGCATGAGCCCAGCAGGGGCATTATCTCATCTTCCATTATTATCTGCTTTGCTGTTTCGGGTATCTAGAATGTTTGCTATCTGTCGTCAGAATTTTGTCCAGAAAGTATCTGATACTGGTCATTCTGCTTTTAGTATCCAGGTTTTCTTCGGATTTAGATCATTGGGCCAAAAAGATCACAATCGACACACGTCTGGGCAAGATCAAGGTCAGGCAAACTCTATAGAGTATTTGAACAGTTAGTTGAGTCATCAAAAATGGTGGAGAATGAAGTTAACTTGACAGCTCTGATGATAGCTATTATTGAGATACAAAGAGCTGTGGAGCAACAGACCCAAGCTCAAAACCAATGTCAGGCGCAGATCCGGGCAATTCAGGCCCGTATGCCCGTTGTAAATGGATAGCCGGAAGATACAAATGAGAATGGCGAAGACTTTTGGAATGATAACCAAGGATAGAATGCACCGTAAGTTGTTGTGCCACGTTGGGTTCCTCGCCCGATGGTGGTAGAAGAAGAAAATATAGCCCAGTCTAGGGAATCCGCACTGGCGGAGAAGATCGATCGAATGGAGAAGGTACTGAGAAAGGCCAAAGGAGTAGAAGAATACATGCTGGATGTAGGTGGCTTGTGCCTATTCCCAGATGCAAAATTGCCAAAAAAAACTTAAAATGCCGGAGATGGAGAAGTTTGATGGCACCGGAGACCCCCGTATTCATCTGAGAATGTATGTCAAAACTCTGTCCCCCATGGGTATTAATGATCAACTCAAGGCCCAATTATTCCACTGATCCCTTTATGGGGTAGCACAAAGGTGGTTCTTCTCTTTGGAGGTGGCTAAGACCAGGACTTGGGAAGATATAACCACTGCAATCATCGGTCAGTATAGCTACAATGTCAAACTGGATGTAACCACTCGAGAGCTAAAAATGACCCGCCAGGAGAATCGGGAATCGTTTGTTGATTTCTTGACTTGGTGGAGGGGAAAAGCCGCAAAGATGACGAACCGGCCCACTGAGAAAGAACAAGTGAGGATCGTGGTTAAGAATTTGCTGTCTCCTCTGAAGCGTTACCTTATCACACAACTGCTCTCTACCTTTGAGCAGCTGTTTGACGCTAGGGTGCAGATCGAAGACGCCATTCAGTTCGGAGATATTGAAAAAGCATAATCCAACCAGAAATCGAGAAGGACTTTCCTCGTAAACAACCAAAACCAATATGCCGCCACCAACCTCATGTCTCACCCAAACGAGGTGAATCTTTTGAACCCTTCATCCTCTTCTCAACAATCCAACAATACCCAACAGTTAAATAACGGCCAGCCGCAGCAAAAGCCAAGAAGGGTCTTCACTCCCCTCAATATTTCATTATCCACAGCCCTGAATCGACTTGTCGAGAAATGGCTTATCAAGCCATTAGACCCCGTGTCCTTTCCTGATCCCTTATCGCTACGATTTAATGCCTCTCAGTACTGCGCCTTCCACCAAGGTCACGGGCATTTGACTGATAAGTGTATGAGACCACGTCATGAGATCCAAAATTTTATTGACAACAAGGTAATCCCTCTGCCATCTGCTATTCCAAAGTCGAATGTCACGACTAACCCTCTACCTAACCACTCCGAGCAGGCTGGGGTAAATTACATGTCTCTGGGGCAATCAGAAGATCCCAGCTGATATATCTGTTCAGCATATCTACCACACCCTCATGTTTCAGCAACCGAGGGTCAGACAACATGCTCATTCATTATAGCTAGAAATGGCCGGGATAGGATGGAGAAATGGAGTGACAATACCTGGGGATGATATCAAATGGTAATCTAAGCCTACCAACATGAAAAGGAGGAACGCAACGAAGAAGACGATTGGCCGCTGGATTATCCGGCACGACCATATGGGTTTGGCCACGTGCTTGATGGCATTACTTTTCTCCAACTTTTTAAGGAGGAGATATACGTCAATGAGATGCAATCCTATTGGCTGGTAAGGGTCGTGTTGAAATCAGATCGAGCTGAATGGATCGACTTTTGGTATGCTTGGGAACAACACGTGGATTACATTGGGGAAGACATCTGGGAAGAAATTGATAATACATGGGCTATTGAGGATGAAGAGGAAAGAAGAGGAAGAGCAGTGGTCTGCGGGTTAGATGATTTGTGGGCATTTAAAAGCCCTCTCTACATAGACGAAGTGAGACATTTCAAGCCATCGGTGTGGAACATCTAACCAGGAGTGGACGACATTTCAAGCCGGCTTAGTTGGAGAAAGGACAGTCAAGTGGGAAAGGGAAAGAGAAGGAGCAAGAAGAAGAGAATGACGCTGTGCTAAAGGTCTTGAACAAGGCCAGTGTTTCAATAGACGCGACCCCGTAGCAGCTTGTTGAACTCATTTTGCCAGCTGTAGAACCAAAAGTCATCTCCTTTTCTGATAAGGATCTACCAGTAGAAGGAAATAATCATAACAAACCCCTACACATAACCGTTAAATGCTTGGAAAAGTGGGTTCCGGTGACTCTCATTGATAATGGGTCCGCATTAAATGTTTGTCCGCTTAGAATAGCCGTTTTCTTGGGACTAAAGCCATAACATTTCACGCCTAGCAATTAAGGGGTCCAGGCCTACGACAACACGAGGAGAGACATGCTGGGCTTGGTATCATTTGCATTATCAGTAGGGCCTTTGAAAACATCGGTTGAGTTCTATGTACTGGATGTACCGGCTTCTTTTAGCTTGTTGCTAGGCAGGCCATGGCTGCATGACCCGAACGTACAGGCAGTGCCATCGACCCTTCACCAAAAGTTGAAATTGATAAAGAAAGGGGTAGTTCTAACTATCCATGGAGAAGACAACATCCAACCCCCAAGAGGAGAAGGCTCGACTCTCTTAGAAGTTCAGCATGGAGAAGGAGATGTGTCGCTAAGTGGCTTCCGATTTGATGAAGCACAGGCTGTCCAGATGCTATTGAATGAAGAAGAGATGTACATCAATCCAAGAGCAATCACGATGATGAGGTTAATGTCCCACTTCTCGGGCATGGGCTTGGGCGTAAGCAGCAAGGAACTTCTGAACCTGTCCAGGTATTACTGGCTTCTCGCTGTTTCGGACTTGGATACAAATCGACGGGAGAAGATTTGAAAGGGCCTAAAAGGGGATGGAAGGCAAATTATTCAGGAATGCTTAACGGTTATTTTGTCAAAGAAGGAGAAGACTTCTCGTACTGTGGCTTCCCAGAGCCATAGATCGACGAAGAAACCGACCAGAAGTTACCTAGGCTAGAGATCTTCTTTGGCCATCAACTATCCGACACCTTAGAGGATGAAACAGTGAAATGGAAAGAGGAAGAAAAGAAGATCCAAGAGGAAGAAAAGAAGATCCAAGAGGAAGATTGGGTAGACAAACTCGATGGAATCGACATGGGAGTGTTGTTCAATGAAAAGATGGCACAACTGCATGTAACCGACCCGGACTATTTTATGATGGGCTTCAGCGTACCAACCAACTGCACCCAGCTCATTGTCAATGCGACTGCGAAGGAAGTGAAGAACTGGACCTTAGAGTTTTGTGTTATACATATTGTTTGTCTTAAGTGTGAATCAAAGTTTGAGTCTGTGGTTGAGGGCACGTCTGTTTGTGCACCTTCCCCTGTTTATCCTTTTGAGCTTGTAATTTCGTCTTCCTTCAATGAAATGAGCAAAATTTTCGGTTACTCTGCTTTGTTTGATTTATTTCATACGCTTTCTGACGATTTTGAATTCGACGGAGATATCCCCGAAGAAATAAAGATTTTAATAAAAAAAGAAGAAAAAATGCTTACCTAACCTATAATTGAAGAAACTTTGTTAATAAATCTGGATAATGAAACTAACCCACAAAATGTACAATTGGTTTTTCTTTATCCTTAGCTGAAAGCGAACAATTAATAACTTTATTAAAAGAATTCAAAGATATGGTTGCATGGTCTTACGAGAATATGTCCGGAATTGATCCCGACATTGTCTAACACCATATCCCCTTATACCCTGATGCCAAACCGATCAAACAAAAATTAAGACGAATTCGGCCAGAATAGGCTCTAAACATCAAAGAAGAAATTTCCATACAGATTAACACTGGGTTAATGGTAACCGAATATCTAAAGTGGGTGGCTAATATTGTTCCAGTTCTGAAGAAAGATGGACGTATCCGAGTCTACGTGGATTTTTGAGATCTCAACAAGGCTAGCCCGAAAGATGATTTTTCACTGCCACAATTGACGTCTTGGTAGGCAGTACAGCGGGGTATGCCTTGTTGTCGTTTATGGATGGCTTCTCTGGGTACAACTAGATTCTGATGGATCCCGAGAATAGAAAAAAGACGACGTTCACCACGCCCTGAGGCACCTAGTGTTATCGTGTGATGCCGTTTGGTTGGATGAATGTAGGGGCAACCTATCAGAGGGCTGCCACTACTTTACTGCATGACATAATACATAAGGAGGTCGAAGTGTACGTGGACGACATGATAGTCAAATCTAACGATCGGGATGGCCACATTGTAGCACTGCGAAAGTTATTCAAAAGAATTTAAAAGTACAAGATGTGACTTAACCCCCAGAAGTGTGCCTTCGGGGTTACCACCGGAAAGATGCTTGGATTCATGATTACTCAACGGGGTATCGAAGTGGACCCATCAAAGATTAAAGCAATTCTGGAAATGCCTCCTCTAAAGACCGAGCGAGAAGTCAGGGGTTTTCTAGGGTAAGATACAATTCATCAGTCAATTCATCGCAAAACTGACAACTACCTGCGAGCTGCTCATCTGTCTGCTGAAGAAAGGAGTTAAGTTTGAATGGGATCAGAAATGCCAAGACGCCTTTGATGCCGTATGATAATACCTGCAAAATCTACCTATTCTAGCTCTTCCCAAACCTGATAGGCTATTGATCCTCTATTTGTTAGTGACTGATTCAGCTATGGGATGTATGTTGGAGCAAAAAGGTGAAACTGGAATCGAAAAGGCAGCCTACTACTTCAGCAAAAATATGACGGGGTCAGAGATACGACACACACCACTGGAAAAGACATGCTGGGCTTTTCTTTGGGCTTCCCAAAAATTAAGGCATTACATGCTGTCTTTCACAGTGAATATCATCTCCCAGATGGACCTGTTGAAGTACCTGTTTAAAAAGTCGGCACTAACATGAAGGTTAGCTCGATGGTTGCTGTTGTTATCAGAATTTAATCTTAAATATGTCACCCGAAAGTTAGTCAAGGGCAGAGCAGTGGCAGAATTCCTGCTTGACCAACCACTTGAGGGGGGTGTAGACACAGAGTTCTAGTTTTCTGATAAATAGCTGATGAAAGTTGGGGATGACAAGTGGACTCTATATTTTGATGGTGCGTCCAATCAGTATGGCTATGGAATAGGAGTCCTTCTTGTCACTCCTGACGAATCACACGTCCCTTTATCTTTGAAGCTCAATTTTGAAGTTACCAACAATCAGGCTGAGTATGAAGCATGTTTAGCTGGATTGGAGGCAGCCTTAGAATTAGTGGCAAGGAAGCGCGAAGTCAACAAAGATTCAGAGCGGGTGGTTTCACAAGCAAGAGGAGAATAAAAGGTCAGGGAAATAACATTGATTCTCTACCATCAAGAGTTATAAAAACTGATACCGTGTTTCAAATTAGTGATCTTTACCCATGTTCCAAGACTGCAAAACAAATTCGTCAATGCACTGGCCACCTTAACATCCATGATTGACATACCATTCGGAGTCAGAATGAGGCCTTTGATAATCAAACAGAAAAGAAAGTCGGCATACGAGACAACAATCGCAATTGAGGATAGCATCGACGACCTTTCATGGTATTTTGGCATTCAAAATTTCGTGGAGAAAGGAGAATACTCTAAGTTTGCTAGCAAAAAGGACAAATGGGCGATACGAAAACTATCTGCACAGTTCGTCATTTGCGGTGGTAGACTATATAAACGAGGGCATTCTGGGGTTAATAAGCTATGTGTCAATACTGAAGAAGGACAAGAGTTGATGAAAGAGATACACGCAGGCGTCTGTGGGTCACACATGAGCGAGAACATATTAGCCAAGAAAATCCTGCAACATGGGTACTTTTGGATGACAATGGAGACAAACTGTATACAGTTCGTACGGAGATGTCATAAGTGTCAAATCCATGCAAACCTCATGCACGTTCCCCCATCTCAGCTGTACAACCTGTCGTCACCGTGGCCGTTCTCAGTATGGGGCATCGATGTGATCGGCAGAGTAACACCAAAGGCATCAAATGGGCATTTAGCGGCCATTAACTACTTTACCAAGTGGGTGGAAGCAGCCTCCTACTCAATATTGAAAGTCTCTCATGTTGCTAATTCATCAAGCAAAACATCATTTGTCGGTACGGGGTCCCCCATGAGGTTATCTTGGTAATGGCTCGCATTTTCAAGGAGAGGTCTTGGATCTTTTCGAAGAATACCGGATAGTGGCTCACAAATTCTCACCATATCGACCGCAGACCAATGGAGCAGTTGAGGCAGCAAACAAGAACATCAAGAAAATCTTGCAAAAGACTATCAATTCACTTAAGGATTGGCCGGAACATCTACCATTTGCACTTTGGGGATATCGAACGTCGATCAAAACTTCAACAGGAACTACACTATACTCTCAAGTGTACAGGATGTAAGCCGTGCTTCCCATCGAGGTGGAAATTCCTTCGCTAAGAGTAGTGATCGAGGCCAGTATTTCAGAAGAAGAATGGCAGAGGAACCGAATGGAAGAGTTGCTCCTGTTTGATGAAAGAAGACTGCAGGTTCAATTTTATGTACAAGGATATCAAAGGATAATAGCTCGGGCATTTAATAAAAAGGTCAAGACTCGAGATCTCAGAGAGGGAGATTTAGTTCTTAAGGAAATCAGAGCTTCTATCTTTAACCTGAGAGGCAAGTTAAGCCAAACTGGTCCAAATCGTTTCTGATCAAAACCATCATGACAGATAGTGCAGTCATTGTTATGGATTTGGATGACAATGTGTTCTCCACTCTAGTTAACCTCGATCAACTCAAAAAGTACTATCCTTGAGGTAAAAATAAAGAGAAAATAAAAGCTCGTTGAGTTGAAAATCGAAAAGGCAACTCAGGCAAAAGTTAGAGCAGCCTGCAAGGTCGAAAACCCGAAAGGGCGACCTTGGCAAAAGTTAGGGCATCAAAAAATGAGAGAGTCAATACCCGAGAGTAAACCAAGCCCGAACTACGTTATGACCTGATTCCATATTTTTGGGATACGTAGGTGGCTTCTTTTTAGAAGTCCAGCCACATTCTTTGTTACAACCATATTGAATCTAAGTAAGACCGATGCAAATTTATTTCTAAATTTTAATAATAAAGTCATTTAAATTGAACCAAAAAACTTTGATAATTTTAAACCTTCTTTTCATTACTTTGATTGGAGTTACAAAGTTTTGAAAATAAAAGGAAAGGCACGCAAGTCCCAAATAAAATAAAAAAGAAAGATGTGAAATTTTCAAAACAAAGCAGAAGTCCTCAAGTCTTTCTCCTCTCTGTCGCTTGTTTCCCTTCTTTTTTGTCCTTCTTCTCCCTATCCTGCTTCAGCCATGTCTTGTACTCGGCAAAAAGGTTGGGACACTGCAACTCCCGCATCTCCATACGTGAACGAGATGGCCAAGCACCTTGATACATTGCTAGAAATGGGGCCCATAGTGCAGATGAAAATAAACGACCTCGAATACTGGGAAAGATGATCTGACTATGACCAAACTACCGCATGATCCGATGGGGGTAATAGAAAGTAGTCTGACGCAGACTAATCAACAAAACACTAGGGTGGTCCATGGTAGTCAGAGTCATGACAGGGGTACTGCCAAGTAATATCTGAGCCAGTCAGAAAAGAAAGGTACTGTCGCCAGGCTGCCTCAATATTGCATATCTGATAGCGAGGGAGATAAAGGAAAGTTGCAGCACTGTGTCTATCGGTAGGTGGTTTCTGTACAAGATTTACCTTCTCCATCAGCCAGATCTGCAGTGAAAGGTTAGATCAGTAAAAGCAAAGCCTTGCAGTGTGATAGAAAGTTTGATAAAAAGAAAGGCTTTAAGTTTACCTGAAGAAGTAAGGGGCTGCCAGCAAAAGTAGTGGTCTCGTCACGATGAACGGCATCTAGGCCTAGCAGTGTCTCGGCTAAGACAAGTGGTACAAAATCTTTCCCCATCCACATCTGACTAGCAATGTCAACCAGTGCGCAACTAACTCGCCCGTCAGGAGGGACAAGAAGATACCGGAAAAGAAGACAGAAATAAAGAACATAACGTCGCCGCAGCTGAAAATTGAGGTCACTAAGGTCACCGGTAGGGTGGAACTTCTCAATAATCTAGGAAATGTCAAGGCAGTCACCTGATGTCAGCAGAGAAAACTCCATCCTAAACAGACCACAGAGCTGCATCACTTGTTGCCGAGTCAAGAAGAAGGGAGTGAGAACAACAATGGAACCCCGCGGAGTTAGGTCCAAAAAAGTAGCAAACTCCTCCACAGTAGGGCATAAGGCCGAACCGGAAGACGTGGGATTGCGGGTCCCATAACTGAGCAGCTGCTCTCAATAAAGGTCCGTCAATCTTTATGGCCATGAGAGAAAATAAGGAGTTGATACCGGAAGGGGCAAAGTTCAAACGCTCAATATAGAAAAAAGCCTCAACCCATGAAGAAAGGGGACTAGCCATCTGAGTGAGAATAATAGAAAATGGGGCCTCTAGGGCTGTATTTATAAGGCATGAAAAGGCTGAAGATCAAAAAAAAGAAGAAAAAGTACAATTAAAGTGGCAATCGCCACCTTGGAGTGGATGACCGCCACCTTGAAAGGGCACCGTACAATGACACCAGCTCTTTGACAGTTTGGGCAATAAATGTATCAGGATGTACCAAGCTAGGGAACGCAGGCCCTGAAAATCAAAGGTATAAAAAAATGTATCTGAAGGGGGGGGGAAGTCTCTCTCAAAAATCCCTCACTCTTGTCTCGATCAAACCTGATGGGAAGAAGAACCGACCTCCTCCGAACTGTAACCTCAAAGAGTCGGTCAAAATCGTTACTATCATCTCCGCTGTCGGAAGAAGAGTACACGACTCTAGAGTGACTCCGGGTGGAAGAGACAGAGCGTGCCATAGAAGAGGTGGCATGGGACCCACGACCTCGTTCTGAAGATGGGACTGGGGCAAGAGTAGGAGGTTGGCCAGAAGCCGATGGCAGCTACCGGTGCCTGAAAAAGAGAAGCAAAAGTAAGGATAAAGTACAGAACAAAATAACATGTCATAGAAAAGGGTACTCACAGGCAGAGGAACAAATGGAACCCTAGCCGCACGCAAAGCCACATCCTGCTAGCGAATCACGGTCCGCATGCTGCTCATCACGATCTAGCCAAGCCTGATCCGCCTGTCAAGAAATAATACATAACTAAGCAGTCTACATCAGAAGAAAGATAAAAAGGAAATAGTGAGAAGAAAGTCAAACCTGAGCATACACTGGTCGGAACTTCGGGGCTGGAGGAACCGAGCTAGGGATATCAAAAGGATACCTAGCAATGAAAGAAGATACAGTCTAATGTATCTTAATGGCCCCGGCTCCAGCAGTCGCTCCAGCAGCAGCAGCAGCTCCAACTCCAATGTCAGCAGTCACAACAGCATTAGCATCGGCAGCCTCCGGTGCTCGCCTCCTCCTACCACCAATTGGGTTGGGTTCTAATGGTCCTAACAGGTGTGCCCGGGCCCAGGCAATGTAATCTCCCTCTGCTACCAGCAGCTCCAATGCTGGAGTCCCCACCAGCTCCAAGAGTAGGTCAACCCGGCCTAAATAATCGGTCCTCCTCATGACCCTAAATTGACTCCTCGGTCCTCTTTATGACCCTAAACTGGCTCCTCAGTCCTCCTCATGACCCTAAACTGACTCATCTGTCCTTCTCATGACCCTAAACTGACTCGCTGGTCCTCCTAATAACCCTAAACTGACTCCTCGGTCCTCCTCATGACCCTAAACTGACTTGTCGATCCTCCTTGTGATGACCCATCGGTCCTTTCACGACCTAAAACTGATTGATATTTTTCTCGGTCTGTGTTATGACCTCAGAACTTTCTTCCATTGTACATGTTTTGCAATACAAATGTACATGTCATGCATCATGATTAGGCTTATCTTACATCCTTGTATTTTGCCCTGAGAACTACGTTTTGGTTTTGATCCCTAGCAAAGGGGTACGTAGGCAGCTCGATAAAAATTCGAGTACGACCAGCATCATATGCATACTTGTGTGTTTGTGGCCTAAAATTGACGGCTCAGTCAAATAGTTGTTATCTCTAGATCTTTGAAATAACCCACATCACGCGTTGCTATGCAAGTTATATCAAAGAGGGGCAACTGTAGACACCCCAATTTGACCCCGCCTAATCTTAGGAGAATCCGATGATGAAAATAGCTGGAATGGTGCCTTAGTTCGATCCTCGAGAAGTGATCCAAGCTCGGTATTAGAATTCTAATCATCAAAACCTTCAAACCAATGAAAATTATATTGAACCACCAATAACTAGCTATGCAAGTCATTCCCAAAGTGGCGACCGCCATGTTCATTGTGGCGACCGTCAATAGAACATCTTAGAAACTCTAGCAAAAAGTGGCGACCGCCACCTCAAACCTGGCGACCGCTAACTTGCATTGTGGTGACCGCCTATAGATCCTTGTAGAACCTTTTTTAGACATGGCGACCGCCAGCTCCAACCTGGCGACCGCCAACTTCAAATGGCCTAACATGCTCTAGAACGTGGCAGCATCTCATTGGTTGAAAAATTCTATAAATACCGTACCCCCTGGTACGTTTTCAGAACAGAATTTT
>JAULJZ010172207.1:4241-24097 GCA_032270985.1 Heliamphora pulchella
CTTTTTAAAAACTACGGATATCAACACATCCGAATCATGTATAAAACCAAGAAATGCGTAAAAACACACTTTTTACCCAAAAACCAAGGTTTAAACATGAAAATCACATTTAATGTATATTTTACCCGGTAAAAACACATATAATTGCATATAACACCCTTAAACAACAGTAAGGTCTAGAATCCTATCTCGATGAGTCAAAACTTGAAGCCTCAAAAATCAAACATCGACGAAACGGGATTCTGTTCAGATGAACGCGAAGGCCCCGGCACCAACATCAAGGATCAATTGTCAGTTTGCTGAAAATCGAGCCCCGGACCCGTCAAAATCTAGAGAGAAGGCAGAGAGAACCGAAACTTAGCTTAGAAGTTAAACTTTTCCAAAATATCTCAGCCCCTGGATATTTATAGAACACGAAAAAATCACTGGCCAGTGAATTGAACCGCCTTGTCCAGTGGACCAAACGTGCCTACTGTCGATCGAGTCGACGGGATCCTCTAGTCCAGTCGACTAGACTGCTGTACTGTGCGTCAAACTGGTTTTTCAACCTTAAACCGAACCAAGCATGCCTCTTTCGAACCCGAACAAGCATAAAACTCATACGCGCATGTTGTTCTACTATGAAGGAACAAAAACCCAACACACCGAAGTCAAAGGTTAACTCAAACTCCGTCAATACTTAGATTATTTCAAAAATAAAATAGGTCTGGGTCTCACAACTCTCCCCCTCTTAATGGAATTTCGTACCCAAAATTCAACCCTAAAACTCAAGCCAATCACTAGCCTTTCAACCACCAACCATCTCGGATACAAAGCTAGCAACACCATATAATAGTACAAGTGCCCCAACTACTGCAATCCCAAATCTGTCGTCACACGAGGTAATCATGACTTGAAGATTCGATCTTCACACAAACTGCCCACACGTGCAAGTTCCACTGACACTACTGTCATCATTGAAACATCAAGAAACACCGAATTAAGATCCAACTCACACCGTCAAATCTCGAAACATAACTCGCGCCGAACACAAACTACTCCAGTGACAAACGCATCACACAAGACCAATCCACCATGGTACTTGATCTCACACACTCTCTACGCCCAAACATAGAGACTACCACCCCTTCGTTCTTACTGTCACAAACTGGCGCAATCACACCTTATAATGCACACCAAGGGCTATCCCTGCGAGTCCAGACACATGATGTTGAACCTTGACATCGATCACACAAAGTTACATACTGCACACATAAACTTTACTCAAGTTCTGACGCTCACCAAAACGTCCACTGACTTTGATACCACATCATCGCCCTACTGGTGCTAACAATGCCATCACGAAGCTGACACAGCGCCCATCCATGAGCCACAACACAAACACCCGACTCTATAGAGAAGCTCACTTACTCACCTGGAACACCATAGAACACGTCTCATCACAACCATCATCTCACCCTGACGAAACACTAGGTGATACACTATTGTCCCAGACAAGGCTCCACCTAACCGAAAATCAATTCGGCATCACAGCCACAAAGTCACCTGATCTAAATAAGTCACTTAACCAAACACATTAGCAGACAGAACATCTCATAGGTATCCAAAACCTATACAAACCCAACCAACAGTCGCATCGGTCTGAACAGGCCACGCCAGCTAAGGCTCCTCAAACATTGAATCCATCCTGACATGTACCTTACCATACTCTCGGGATCACCTTCCACACAAACAACAGTTATGCCAAAGCACAACACTTACCATAGTCGATAACCATTTCTTGACTCTAAGAACTCTGAACTGCTCAAAACTCCAAACAAGACCCAAATCCAAACTCACAAAAGTCTGTCAAAAACTCACCGCGTAAATATCACAGCTGCATGGTTCTACCAAAATTTCCACTCTGCCAAGAGCTAGAGGGACCACCATATCCACACAATCCAGAACAAGCTGCAAACCACAGTTAACGATCCTCAGCTGATCACTACAAAAAGGACTCTGCGTCTCAACACTAACTCCTTTGTCAACAAGGACAAGCAAAAGCATTCCTGGTCCTACTAACTCGACCTCACAGGGAACACAACTAAAGCTGAATCAAACAAGAACCCGGTATCACCATCCAACCGAGATGAAACAACTCGCACCTGACAACTGTCTACAAAGAAACTCTCTCTCCATCAAGAGAGAAAAAAGGGTTAATAAGGAACCATGACCCAATCTCAACGTACTCCTAGTACTATCAACACTTGGCCTCTTAAGAACTCTGTAAACTTTACCTTGAAACCACATAGACCACAGTCAAGCAGCTGCCGTCATCCACGATTACTGTACTCAGACCATCTGCTACACCAAACTCTCAACTCTTCGGCGTCATTCGCACACATACGTATATCATCAATCCACATACCTTGTACAACACATCCCATAGAATTACAAGCTCATCACTAAGCGTGCACGGAGACACACGTCAACATTCCATCACGCCAAAATCTCACTCCACTAGATTGTACTTACTCACCTAACTCCTGCTAGGCAAATCAAAACCACTTCACGGCCTCGAGTCCACTGCCCAGCGCAACTCATATAGAAAGCGCACGGCACCATACAAAGGAAACCTAATCCTAAGACCTTTCATCCGGAGTTACCAAGAACTGCCTTAACCATGCAGACACCTTCCGCACTTTCGCTCTCAAATCACTCATCGATCACAGGTATCGTAACCCACGATCTCTCACGTATCGCCCCAGGCTAGCCAAATCACACGGTACAGTACTGAACCTTATTACTCCACACTTCGTTTCTATGGGCAAATAATATACCCACCTCTGAACCTAAGGTTGAACATAAACAACCTCCAGACATATCACACTCAGGATACGCTGTCTCAGCACGATTCTCAAACATGAACTCCTGATCACTAAGGTAACAACCAAACCACAAACCTGGGTTCTCGTAAGAATCTCACATAACTATTACTCATCGCAAGTTAGAATCATAGCCTGAATCCTTACTCATTCCAACATCGTTGCGACCCATGCTCTTCCCAGCATATCTGCAACTCATACTCATCCCAGCATATCTACAACTCATACTCATCCTTATATCTTTGAGTTCACTCACTCAAAACTCAATTCTCAAACTTCATGAAGATATACAACATCCAAGGTCATCAAACCTAACTCTGACTACCAGCAACATCCTTAGATGGTACTCTGACTACCGTCAGCATCCTGTTGACCACTATTGACATCTTGACTACCAGGGAATATCTTCAGAAGTACACACTCCGCTATCTCAACAAGCACACGACCAAGGATTATCACACTCCCATTCACTATGTTCCCATCTATACTCTATCATGAGTACATGGCTCATGACATAGCATGGCTCAATATGTACCTAATCCATCACACGGCCAAAACCACATGGTTAAACCCAATTCTCTGACAAGTTCAACAACATACCAAGCGATCGATGCTCAACCCATAACCTTACCTTTGCAACTGATAGCAACCGAGTCGCACATCCAAGACCCAAACCATGGTCTCGTCGTCTCAAAGGGCGTATAGGTTATATAGAGAAAACATGAAACACGACAACCTAAGGTCGATCTATCAAGTTATTTCTAACACATACCACATAATCATGCTAACGCATAGCCACAATGATTATGCAGACACAATACCGATACCAAGGAGAACCGATAAGAATGACGCGTCACTTTTGACAACCTACTTAGATTCCTCGCTAGAAATCACGTCAGCAAAACGCGTTTCTAACTTGGCTCCCAAGTTTGTTAATCCAAATACCCAAAGGCAAGACTAATCAATCTTAGGGTCCAACCTCCATGCTCACATATACACAGCATTAAAATGCTCAACAGCTAACATGTTCATGATCCAAACATAAGCAACCAAGCACACACACATCTTTCCTCACCAGGTAGCGCACCCTCTTCCTACGGCTCATAGGTATTCGAATCCAGAGCTCTGATACTAAGTTGTCACGCCCCAAAACAAAAGGATCAAAATTAGAATGCCAAAATAAGGCTAAAACCATTGTAAAACGTACTTCCAAAGGTTTATTTAATTTTAAAGAATAGCCCCAAAAACTACGATTACGGTCCCACAAGCCATGCTTTAAAAAAAGAAGCAAAATACATATTTTGGGATAAGAAAATCTTTTATTTTATAAACAAAACTTAAACCGTTCCAAAATCTCCCTCGTAGCACAAGAGTTTGAATGAAGAAAAAAATCCTTTAAAAACCACATTCGAAAACCGTTGCACTAACCAACGAAAAACGTAGTAAGAAATTACGAAATATAACAACTAACCCAAAGTTCTCTCGAAAGCATTAAAACATGCATACATTGACCCACGGCCATAAGAAAAGCATATGACTTACAACATGTTATACTCAAACATGAAATATATACAAAAAGGTACAAACTACCTAACAAAGACCAAACAACAGAGTCTCGTCAACAGTCACCTCCGGGCACCTCAAGGTCACCCTACAGGACCATGTCCACCTGAAAAGGTTTTACAACAAAATCCCACACTATGAGTCGAAGCTCAATAGAAACAGACTATAAAGCTGCAAAACAGATTATGCAATCATAAGCATACAGACTCAACCACAGGAGTCAAAAAGGTTTTTCTTGCAAAAATCACAAGTTTTTCTGCAGGCCAACATGACCCTCAAAAAGGTGTTACTTCATAAAATTTCTCATTTCCAACCTTAAAAGAATGCATATCAACAGTACATATATCATGTCACATTTAAGGGAAAAACCGTAATCAAAACATGATTTTTCACTCGGATCACACAACCGAGAACAAAACGTTATTTTTCCACTCAGAACACAACCGAGAAAAATAAAACGATAAGCTGTAATAAAATAGTATGCTCCACTAGGGCCACACAGTCGAGGAGAAAGAGATAAAATAAAATCCTATGTACCGACTCTGTCACACAAACAAAGGTAACAACTATAGACACTTGCCCATTACTATAAGACCACCACCCAGGGCCTGCTAAGTAATGACAAGTTCTATACGGAGTCACAACAATGACGCCATTCACGGAGGCAACCAACGCCATTCACGGAGGCAACCGACGCCATTCACGAAGGCAACCGATTCCCTTTTATAGATTACCGCAACCAATGGAAAAAGCATCTAATACCACGTTTACAGGGATTAACCCGAGGGACCGTAGCGAACCCATTCAGCGCACGTTTTGGACTTCAACCAAGGAGCAATAGAAGCCCAACTCAATATACCCACTGTCACGGTACATCTATGAAAAATATTTAAAAACCAGTCGTAGCTTAACTACGAAAAACCCGTAAAATAGTTATACATCGCATGTATATAGAAAGAGATTCAATCCATCAACATGGAGATCTATTAGCATATAAAAATATATTTTCAACAAACGTTTTAAAAGCTAATACTCAACCCCAAGGGTTAGCTCCAAATCTCAAAAAACACGTTTTTCACAAATCTCGCAAAACACCTCGTTTTCAAACTTCTTTTTAAAAACTACGGATATCAACACATCCGAATCATGTATAAAACCAAGAAATGCGTAAAAACACACTTTTTACCTAAAATCCAAGGTTTAAACATGAAAACTACATTTAATGTATTTTCTACCTGGTGAAAACACATATAATTGCATATAACACCCTTAAACAATAGTAAGGTCTAGAATCCTACCTCGATGAGTCAAAACTCGAAGTCTCAAAAATCGAACCTTGACGAAACGGGATTCTGTCTGGATGAACGTGAAGCCCCCGGCACCAACATCAAGGATTCGTTGTCAGTTTGCCAAAAACCGAGCCCCGGGCCTGTCAAAATCTAGAGAGAAGGCAAAGAGAACCGAAACTTAGCTTAGAAGTTAAGCTTTTCCAAAATATCTCAGCCCATGGATATTTATTGAACACGAAAAAATCATTGTCCAGTCGACTAAATCGCCTTGTCCAGTGGACCAAACGTGCCTACTGTCGATCCAGTCGACTGGATTCTCCATTCCAATCGACTGGACTACTGTGTTGTGCGTTAAACTGATTTTTTAACCTTAAACCGAACCAAACGTGCTTATTTCAAACCCGAACAAGCATAAAACTCATACACGCATGTTATTCTATTATGAAGAAACAAAAACTCAATATACCGAGGTTAAAGGTTAACTCAAACTCTGTCAATACTTAGATTATTCCAAAAATAAAATAGATCAGAGTCTCACACAAGATGTTGCAATGGTAACAAGGGTATCATATATATGTGTCCTGTGGCGTTTAATTAGTCTAAGTGCAAAGGTGTCTTTTAATTTGTTATTCCATTCTCCTTTAATTTAATCCAAGATTAATAAATTCATCAATAATCCTCTATTCAAGAATCCAAACCTCCCCAACATTTTGAATAATTAAACACCGGGCCATATAAAATTAATTTTATATATAGTCAAAGTCCAACTCTAATAATACCCCAATCAAACTTGTCGATTAAGGCTTTGATTGGCTTATAAGTTTTTTTTTGACATTTTTTGACATTTTTTGTCAAAAAACTAAACAGTCAATTTTAGTTATTTGTTTGGTAAAAAAGTTAAAAAAATTAAAAAGTCGAATAAAAAACACTAATTTTAAAACACTTTACTCAAATTCCACCAATGCGAATTATATAATCATAATAATCAATTATATCAAAAGGAAAATATTATCCAATTTTAGCAAAAAATTATGTTCTTAACCCAATCAACCAAATTTTAAAAGTTAATTTTAAAACTAATTTATTGAACAATATATTTTTAATTCAAATAGTTTTTTAAGAGAAAAATAGAAAAAAATAAAGTAAAATAAAACCTTTTAAGCTAGCTCTCAATGAGGGTCTATGATCATGTTTGGATTGAGAGACAAGGGGGTCGCGTACTAAATTGGATTAAAAATTACTGGGTCACATTATTTTAATTTTTGTCTACCAAAATAAATTATTCATATTTGTACCGCAGAATTATGATTAGTTGTGTAGTGGATGCGGGATTATTAATTCCTTACTCATGATATTAATAGCACTGATTAAGTATCTTTGATAATATTAGTGTGAGGTTTTAAATTATTTTTTCGCTTTATTTGATGATCAAAAATAATTCTACAATTCTTATCCCATTTATCCCACACATATAACTAAACGTGAACCAAGTTTTTAATGTACACTTAATCCATTCCAAAAATTCCTAAAATTTTAAAAACATATAAAATATACAATATAATTTATCTTTTCATCTTATCGAATCACATCTAAAATAATAAACAACCCAAAAGTTTTTTCCAACCACACGATGACGGCAACTCCAAAAAGCTAAAAAGTCAATCTTGCTTCTTTGATAAAAGAACTTAAAAATTAAAAAGTTATATACTCAAAATACAATATTATTCTTAAAAGACTTACTCCAATTCTAATTCATTTGAAAAGATCATATTACTCATATTTGATAACTTATTTATTATTGGGAAAAATATAACAACACAAGATATACTCAATGATCTAGAAAATACATGTTTATTAACATTCAATTATTACAATAAATTGAATTTACAGAAAACGAAATTGCAGAAAATAACATAAACAGAATATGCAAACCGAGTCCTACAAACGCAGTTTACTTAAGAATAATTCACCACCTACGAATGGTGTTGTAGGTATCTTCACCGGCGTCACTCTTTCAGGATAAAACGGTTGATCCGAACGTTAGAACACCACCAAAGATCGGCTACTTGAACGCACCTCGTCTGTCTTTCTCTCTCTCACAACTTGCAATTATAATTTGGTCTCTCCCTCTTTTTTCTCTCCCTGTATTATGTTTTTCCACACTTACCTTCTTCTCACACCATTTTTGGAATACCAGAAGACGTCTATATATATAGAATTTCTCTCATGGGGGTTTCAAAAGAAATGAATATAAAATTAATTGCCAATGAATAGTATTGATTCTAAAATTCAATTACCAATTGAATGACCAATTTAATTTCAAATTGAATTCAGAAATCAATTCTAGAATAATAGCTAAAAATCAATTCTAGAAAATGGCAAATTGAATTCACTATTTCTAACATTTATTTCTAATGCCAAGTACATAAATCGTTATAATTAACTATATAGAAGTGTAATACTGTATTATTGATTTGAATAAGAAATAAATAAAAAAACTTTGTATCCAATTAGCTAATTTTAAAAAAATAATAATTTTAGTATAAATCATATTATCAACTGATAATAGAATTTTAGTCTCATAGCAATTTTTTTCACAGTTTTAGTTCTATGTGATAAGTGATACATTTATCAGTTTATAAAACTGAGACATTAGTTAAATGAAAATATATCACTTCCTATTTTCAACAATTATCATGGTTTGATAAATGTATTGCTCAGATTTCTCTGTTTGCCCAAAACAGGAAAGATTAACTATTAAATATGAACAAATTAGACATAATATAATTATTTCAAATTTAGTATGACTAAATCTCTTAAAATAAAAATTACGGAACTAACTTTTTTATGAGATCTTAAAAATGACTAATCTTTAAATTTTTCTTTTAAAAAAACTAAACTAAAAATTTATTTATTAAACAATCTCCTTTTAATGCTAACAAATTTTTTTAAATAATATTTTCCAACCACAGGCAGCTGGCAGCAATATTAAAGATCACCTAAATTTTTTCCAACCATGTGCAATCAGCTATAATAAATACCACCGCATATTGGTTGTGTTTCGCATTTGGTAAAAATTGTACATTGTAGTTAAAATATGAAAAAAATAGTTATAGTTTGTAAGTAAAAGTTATGGGTATTTCAAAAAAATTATAATTTTAACTAAAATTAATAGTAAAAAACTAAAAATCACTAATAATAATTTTACCAAACACCCCTTTGCTTATAGTGACCACCAAGCACAAATTATTCACGCAGTCCTACTCCAATTTGCACACCGATTACAATTACTAACTTTTTAAACTGAAATCGAATCAGTTGCATAAAGTAAAAGTAGTGGAATGATGTAAATTTTGAGTTATTCTCTCCAAGTTTTAAAATAGAATTTAGTTATATAAATAAATGTCATTTTAGTTCTAATTTTAATTTATCAGCCACTTGTTTTCATAGCATTAATTTCATCGAGTTGCATATCTTACTCTGAAAACAGAGATACCCATATTAATATTAGATATGGTTTTAGAATTGAATATACCAACGGATAAAAATATTTGTCAATCAGTAATAGAAATTACATTAGTAGGTGAGGGAGGATAAAACAGCGGGCTCAAGACCCAGCCCAAGACGAGCAGGCTCAAATTATAATCAAAAGGCCAGCACTAAGTTGTTCGGCCCGTATGAATTCGGACCACCCCAAAGAGGGGAAGCCCACAATAACTCAGGCCCAAGTCGGCCTTTATCATACAAGATAATTCAAAAGAATTTTCAGTCCTGATACAAGTGCATCAGGAATGAAGGGCCTACATCCTGAAGCAACAAGAACTGTTTCAGGATAAGGCAAAATCTTGAGAGGCAGAATTCCAAGAGGATTCAACCTCTCTATCCCTTGACCCCTATATAAAGGAAAGTACTCTATTCCCTCAGGTATGCAATTCTAAGGCCAGTTCTCGATTAGAAACCTCTCAGAGAGAAATCTAACTTGAACGTCGGAGTGCTTTTCGGTCGTATCAGGCCGAAAAGCACTGACGGTGTTCTTGGTCTTGCAGGAGTTCGGTAGCGGTAAAAGGAGCCTCCAGCTTGTTCGGTAACCAGGAGTTTGGGTCATATTCTGTTCGGGGTCATCATACTTGGGCCAATTTTTTCGATTCTGATTGTGCCGACCTGCTTTCTAGTTTGTGACATGCATAATTTGGCGCCGTCTGTGGGAACGACGACCTCGGACCAATAGAATCATGAGCCAGACTCCGACTGAATTTATTAGAAGCCATGCCGGAGGGAAATGAGAAATCCCTCAAAGATCTATACCAGTTATTCCAGACAGGCCAAGGGCCCCTAGAATCCCTTCGGAGATCCGAAGGCATAGAGACGATGCCACACACAATGGGAGGCAACTGCACTATTCTACCACGAGTTCCAAAGGAGAACGACCTTCCCCACCATCTTCAAGGGAAAGGAGGAGATTAAAAGAAAGACTAGCCAAGCGGGATAAGATCATTAATACTCTAGAAGAGAGAATGGAGCAACGTGACAAGGAAATTAATGAGCTCAGACGACTGGTCCAAAGGTAGGATGCCCAAAGAGAACCACGCATAAAACAAAGAGAAAGTCCCGAGCAAGAGGAGACTGGACAAAGTCTAGAGTCCTATAGCTTGAGTCACCCTCATAGGTGGAGGCGCAAAGTACCCGAGGTAAGCCTAAGGAGTTCTAGGTGAACTGACACTATCAGAGCAAAATCAGTTCGGCCGAGTTATAAAAGAGTAACTCGAGCCAAACTTGATCCTAACCAGGACCTACGGATATGGCTAGAAAAAAGAATGGACTTCAGGATGCAGCATGGTGGGGGCCGAACAACCCAAGACGTAGCAAGGAGAGCCCTTGAACAGATCTCAGTGTCACCATTAGTCAAGATCATTGAAAATGCCGATCCACCTTGCAAGTTTTCTCTGCCAAAGTTTGAGATGTACGATGGGAAGACAGATCCGATGAGCCATATTCGGCAATACATACAAGCAATGGCACTCTGGAGTGGGAACGATGCGCTCCTTTGCCGCATGTTCCCATCCAATTTGGGGGAGATAGCCCTCAGTTGATTCCATAAGTAGCCACCATGTTCTATTGCCAATTGGCAGCAACTGACTGAGTCTTTTACTGCTTGGTTCATAACCAACAATAAACAGCTAAAAAGTTTTGATACACTACTGGCCCTATGAAAGAATGATGGAGAGACAATTCGAGAGTATGCTCGGCGTTACTGGGAGACCTATAACGAGGTTGAGGACTGCAGTGAGCAACTTGCCGTGGCATCTTTCAAAATTGGGCTACCTCCTTAAAGTCGTTTGAGACAATCTCACACCAAGAAGGCCGTCTCCACAATGTCCAATCTAATGGTAAAAATTGAGCAACATGCGAAGGTTGAAGAAGACATGAGCCAAGCTGAACAAATTGTGGCGTCAGTCAAGCAGCCTGAGAGGAGGGATAAATGGCGAAAAGACTAGAAGACCAGAAAGGATTTCCAAGAGAAAAAGGAGGTAGTTGCTTACCAGGCCGTGCAAACAGTGTTCAAAGAACCTCTGCATAAACTCTTGAACCAGATCAAGGACAAGCCATACTTCTAGTGGCCACCAAAGTTGATGGGAGATCCGAGTAGACGAGACCAGAAGTGGAAGTGTCACTACCACCGAGATCATGGCCACCTGACTGGAGAATGCAAAACTTTCAAAAGGCACTTGAAGGACTTAGTATAAGCAGGGCACCTGCTAGAATTCATAGACGCCAAGAAGACTGCTCGGGAAGGGAGAAACCAGAAACAGGACCAGAGGCCTAAACAAAAAGATGCTCCTCTTGGCGTGGTGAAGATGATTCACGGCACAGTTGAGCCGATCACCCGATCAGCTGTTCGGCACCAAACCAGGACCATTTCACATGCTATGAAAGTGGATAAGGGTAAATGACGAAGAATAGAAGAGGACCCTGGCCAGAACCAGCCAAAAAGGGATTAGCTTCTCAGATGAGGACCTTGAAGGAATACACTAACCCCATAATGATGCCTTGGTGCTAACACTGCGCATCGCTAATTATGACATAATGCAAGTATTAGTAGACCAGGGCAGTTCGGTGGATATTATGTACTACAATCTTTTCTAGAAATTGGAGATAAAAGACTCAGCATTGAAAAGATGCACAACTCCATTGATCGACATTGGCACAGACCCTGTGTTGTCAGTTGAAAGGATAACTGTACCAGTAAAGGCAGGGCCTGTAACGGTAAACACTGAATTCCTTGTCATTAATCAACCTTCTACTTACAATGCTATTATAGGGAGAACTTGAATTCATAGTTTGGGAGCAGTACTCTCAACATACCACTAGTCCCTAAAGTTTTGAATGGGTAAAGGAATAGTTGAGATCAAAGGAGATCAACACACGACAAGACAATGTTTCTTAGCAACAATGAAAAGCCGAGTGCAATACCCAGAGGTGAAGACCATAAAAGTGGAGGATGGCCCAACAATTCATGACTACAGTCGAAGAGAAGGTGATAGAGGTTTTTGCATGGACACCATACGAGATGTTGGGGATAAATCTTGGAGTAATCAGTCACAAATTAAATGTCGATCCCCCGAGGAAGCCAATGATCCAGAAGCCCAAAAAGTCTGTACCACACCATACAGAAGCAGTGGTAGAGGAGGGTCAGCGACTGAAGGAGGCAGGGGCTATCAAAGAAATCCATTACCCGACCTGGTTGGCAAACACCATAGTAGTCAAGAAGAAGGATGAAAAGTGGTGAGTATGCGTTGACTTCACCGACTTGAACAAAGCTTGCCCCAAAGATTGCTTCCCACTGCCCCGAATAGATCAACTCATTGACTCAACAGCAAGACATGACAGGATGAGCTTCCTGGATGCATACAGAGGATACCACCAGATAGCTATGTACCCCCCAGACATGGAAAAGATAGCATTCATTAGTCCTCGAGATATTTACTGTTATAAGGTGATGCCATTCAAACTAAAGAATGCGGGGGCCACTTACCAAAGACTTGCTACCAAGATGTTCGGGGACTTGATCGGCAGGACCATAGAGGTCTACATCGATGACATGGCTGTAAAAATTAAGCACCCGAACAGACATCTTGACGACCTGAGAAAGACCTTCGAAATCCTCAAAGCTTATAAACTAAGGCTCAATGCTTCCAAATGCGCCTTTGGAATAAGCTTTGGAAAGTTCTTAGGCTTCCTAGTGGCTCATAGAGGAATAGAGATAAACTTCGAGCAGATCTCAGCTATATAGAACCTAAAAAGCCCACAAAATTTAAAAAAAGTCCAGAAGTTGATAGGGATGGCTGCAGCGCTCAACCGGTTCATTAGCCGAGCATTTGATCGGTGTTATCCATTCTTCAAAGCAATGAAGGGAGCCAATCATTTCGCTTGGAATGAAGATAGTGAGAAAGCTCTCAATGAGGTGAAACACTATCACTCTTTCCCACCACTTTTTACAGTGCCAAATAGTGGTGAGACTCTATTTTTATACCTTGCGGTATCAAGCCGAGTTGTCAGTGTTGTGCTCCTAAGGATAGAAGACAAAATTCAAAGTGCAATCTACTATGTAAGCAAGGTCCTCCTTGAACTAGAAACAAGGTATTTGCCCTTAGAGAAGCTGGCCTTGGCCCTCGTCGTTGCATCTCGCAAGCTAATCCACTACTTCAGAACCCATCCGATCAAGGTAATCACCGAATACCCTCTTCAAGTTTTACTTCGAAAAGCTGACTTTTTAGAGAGAGTTACAAAGTGGGCTGTGGAACTTGGGAAGCATGACATCACTTTCTGCCCAAGGACGGCCAAAAAGGGCCAAGTGTTGGCTGACTTCATTGCTGAATTTAGCCAAGAGGAATGTTCGGTGGACACCAGAGGGCAATCCACCAAGCTAACAACTCTAGAAGATAGTGATTCGAAGGTTACTTGGTGGCTCTATGTGGATGGTTCATCATGCAATAAAGGTGCCAGGGCAGGGATCGTGCTATATAGCCCGGATGGAATCCTCATAGAGAAGGCAGTTTGGCTTGACTTCCAAGCCACTAACAACGAAGCCGAATACGAAGCCCTCTTGACCGGACTTTGGGATGTCAAATAACTAAAGGCCTAGAGAATCCGAGTATTTTGTGACTCACAACTGGTTGTGAACCAGTTCAAGGGGGAATACACGGCCAAGGATAACATAATGGAGGTATATGTTCGGATGGCACAACAATTAGCCAGAGACATCTCATACTGTGAGATCGTCCAAATCTCATCTAAGAAAAACAGCCACGCTGACTCTCTGGCATGCCTTGCATCAGCCGTAAGCTCTGAGGAGAAAATGGTGATTTCTATGGAAGTCCTCCAACAACCAAGCATAGCTAGCACCAAGAAGAAGCAGGTCCACTGCTCGGAGTTAGGGCCTAACTGGATGGATGGCCTAAATTACTACTTGGTAAAGAACGAGCTCCCACCTGATAAAAAAGAAGCTTGAATGGTAAGGAAGATGGCAGTTAGATTTTGGGTCTCTAGTTTGGGAGAACTAAACAAGAAATCCTTTATCAGGCCCTACTTGTTCTGTGTTCACCCGAATAAAGTTCAAGATCTTTTGTTCGAGATTCACGAAGAAATTTGTGGCAGCCATACGGGAGGAAGGTCCTTAGCTCACTGAGCAATTTCTCAAGGCTACTGGTGGCCCTACATGCAAAAAGACGTAGAGCAGTAGTCCAGAGATGCGAGAAATGGCAGAAGTTCAGTCCGAACATCAACATCCCAGCCGAAGATCTTTCACCATTGACTAGCCCATGGCACTTTGCTCAATGGGGGTATGATATAGTCGGCCCCTTCCCAAGGGCCACGGGTAGCAGAAAATAGTTACTCGTTGTAGACACCCCAATTTGACCCCGCCTAATCTTAGGTAAATTCGATGATGAAAACAGGTAGAATAATGCCTCAGTACGATCCTCGAGAAGTGATCCAAGCTCGGTATTTGAACCCGAAACCTTCAAACTAATGAAATTTTGTCGAACTATCGAAACTTGCTGCCCAAGTAAGGCGACCGCTATGTTCATTGTGGCGACCGCCAATAGAACATCTTGGAAACCCTAGCCAAATATGGCGACCGCCAACTCCCATCATGGCAACCGCCATAGAACTTTGTGGAACCTTTCAAAAATATGGCGATTGCCAACTTGCAATGTGGCGACCGCCAACTCCAAATGGCCTAATGTGTCCCTAAGACGTGGCAGTATTTCATTGGCTAATAAACTCTATAAATACCGTACCTCTGCTACGTTTTGAAGGATAGAATTTGAGTGGGAGGGTTAGTGAGAGAAGCTCTGCCAAGTTGCCAAGCAATTTCGAGCCCTGACGTCGAAGTTCTGCCGAAATACCGAGTCCCAAACCTCCAACACAGGCATTGAAGCCTTACTTAGATCGCCACCCGAGGATTGGCCCATCGAAGCACTTTCTAGACTTGAGGATTCCACAATTCAGGTACCTTGTTTGGATCTCCGGTCTTTCTAACCCTATTCTCTCTCTTTTGGGGTGATTGGATTACATTTAATTTCAATTCATGTATGCTTTCTTATTTACATAGTTAATCTTGTCCTTATTTAATTGCTTTCATTTAGTTTAATCTTTTAATCCGTTGCTTAATTCACACATTCACACTAAGCACATTGTCGTTTTCTTTAATATATGTATCAAATTAGTACTAATATAATTAAACGATACGACTAAACAATGTCGATATTATTGTAATTCAAAGCACTTTTATTTAAATGGTTATAATCGTCAATATTATACTCATTTAATTATAGTATTTCATTTCTTCTCTTTTATGCTAATTTAATGATCTAACATTTATTTTATTTTATTTTCCTTTAGCTAGTCTAATTTTCCTTCTAATAGCATTTTATTTCATTTTTATTTTCTTTTTTTGGAACACTAGTTTAATACTCCATTTTATTTTTAAACTTAACATTTCTTTTCTAGTTTTTCTTTTCTTTTCTTTAATAATAGTGTAATTTCCTTTTCAGGCATCTTATTTCTTTTCATGTAATGTAGTTTTAGTTTCTTTTGTTTTTCTTTTTTAAGAGCCATTTTCTTTTATTTAATATTAATACTCTATTTTATTTTCTTCTCTTTCTAACTCTTATTTTCTATCTTTTTCTTTTCCTTTAATGTTAAAGTAGTTTCTTTTGTTAAAATTTTTTTTTTTTTTCTTCTCTTTTATCACTAACTTTAAATTATCTCATAATGTCCTATTTTTTTTCTTTTAATCTTCTCTTTACTAACTTTAGTATTTCTTTTCCTTAATGTTAGTACCTATTTTTCTTCTAAAACTCCATTTTCTTTCTTTTAAAACTTTATTTTCTTTTCATAACATTTTATCTCCTCTTATCTTTTTTTCTCTTTATTAAATTCAAAAATCATAAAAAGTCATTTAAGCTAGTTTTCACCTTTAAATGTAATTTTTTTTTAAATGAGAATAGGTAGGTAATAGTTAGTACCTCTTGAACATTTTTCTAACATTTTCATTATAGCATGTTTTTCTTTTATAAACTTTTCTTTATTTTTTTTTTCTTTAAATTTTTAAATTCTCTTTTTCATGTAACCATTATTTTCTTTTGTTAGTAAGTTTTCTTTTAATATAGAATTTTTCATGCATCTTTACATTTAGTATTAAATGCTTATCTAATGTATGTTTGTGCATGTTTTGACTATTTTCTTTAAATGCATATTTAGAATAGTTTAGCTTATTTTTATAGCAAATTCATATTTAGATAATTTTAGCATCTTTTAGTATATTTTGTTCTTTTAGGCAAATCATGATAGTTAGCTTATTTTTGTGAAATTGCATGTGAGAGTGTTTCATATATGTTTAGTTAGAATTGCATACAATAGGATTTAGAATTTTATCCTTTTATTTGTTTTGATTTGGAAGGTTATGTACATACGTTATGTATTTTTCATATTTGATTTTGGATGTTCTCCCTTCGCCCTCATTTTCTTTATTTGTATGCATTTGAAAAATTTTATTAAAGAACCAATGATGATTAGTAAAGGCCAACCTTACGGTTGGGCGAACGGGGTACCTAACACCTTCCCCAATCCGTACCTTTGCCCCCGAACCCTCTTTATCTGGTTAACGTTTTCAAGATTAGTAGCCATTTTTGTTTTTCTTAGTTTTTTCTCAAAAACTAAGTGGCAACTCCATTTTCAACAAAAAAGGAGTTTTCAAAATTTAATTTTCAAGGTGTTAAATTTTTTTAAATCATCTTTGAATCCCCATATTTTTTATCATTCTCAAAATAACCCCTAAAATTCGAGTCATACAGTATTTTCTGGCGACTCTGGTGGGGACTAGTTTTCAAAATCAAATAAGAGAACTAGACTCAAAAGCATCATTGGTTTTAATGAATTTTTTTTTTTGCATTTTCGCATGCATATGCATTGTCTATCAAACCCCCCTTGCCTGGTCGACCTGATGCCCTGAACGTTAATCCGTTTCGAGGATTGTTGGAGTGACGGGCAACCCTTACTGACTGTACGCTATCATAGGTGCAGTAAAAGAGTTCGGGCGTACTGTTTGACCATGTTATGCATGGGAGGTATATACCCGGCTCTATTCAGAAGGTACCAATTTTAATTGACCAAAATTGACCTTTTGCATATAGTGAACTTAGACCCCCCCAATTAGGTGTTGCTAACCCTAGTAGGATTATGTATTTTTCTTCATTGTATGTTTTGTTTGTATATTGCTAGGGTTGTTTTGATCAAGTTTAGGTTAGTTCTTTCTCCATATTCAACCCAGGTTTTCTGTTATCCTGTGCTTAGGCTAACGTTTCCTTCAGGTTCTTACTCGGGTTTTAGTTTTCACCATATTCGGTTTTTCTTTCCACAGTTTTCTTTCTCGTGTTTCATTTTAAAACTTCTAGGGTAGTTTCTCTTCTTCAGGGTTGTCCTGGGTCGTTGGTTCACTCCCCCCTTGGCATAGGCTCGTTCCTTTCAAACCCTTGTAATACCCGTGAGAACTATTTTCCTATCATCGTGTTGCCCATATTTCCTTAGAATTTTTAGGTTGAACCAGTCCAGTCAACGTAGCTCTGTTTTCCTATCGTCATGCTGTCCATTTTCTCGTTTTAGATAGGCTTTCCCTTTAGAATTTAGTTATTTCCCTTTTTATCCGTCATTCTGGTTTTTCCTGTTATGCCGCCAGTATGAACCTGATAGGGGCATTGTTTCAATCTCAGTGTTTATCCGCTCATGATCTGCTATTTTAGGAATATGAGATATCTGCTATCTGCTGTCAGAATGTTTATTTGAGAAGTGTCTGATACTGATTATTTTGCTTTTTACGATTCAGGTGTTCTTTGTGAGTTTACCATTGGGCCGAGAAAAATACAAGCAGCACACGTTTGGGTGAGATCAGGATCATGAAGACTTTGTAGGGTATCCAAACAGCCAATTGAGCCAGCTGAAATGGCAAAAAATGAGGTGAATATGGCAACCCTAATGCGGGCGATCACTGATATACAGAGAGCAGTAGAGCAACAGACCCAGGCTCAAGTGCAATGTCAGGCACATATTCGGGAGATTCAGGCACTTATCCCTATTTTGAACGGGCAACCAGATGACATGAATGAGAATGCTGAAGACTTTTGGGATGACAATCAGGTTCCCAATGGACCGCAAGTCGTTCCACCACCACCACGAAACCCTCGACAGGTGATAGTTGGAGAAGAAAATACCGCTCAGTCCAGAGAGTCTGCATTGGTTGAGAAAATCAACCGGATGGAGAAGGTCCTCAGAAAGGCAAAAGGAATCGAAGAATATATACTAGATGTGGGAGGGTTGTGTTTGTTCCAAGATGCTAAACTGCCAAAAAAGTTCAAAATGTCGGACATAAAAAAGTTCGACGGAACGGGAGATCTCAGAATTCATCTTCGAATGTATGTTGGTACTCTGTCGCCAATGGGAATTGATGACCAGTTGAAAGCCCAGATCTTTCACCGATCTCTTTCTGGGGCATCTCAGAAATAGTTCCTCTCCCTTGATGTAGCAAAGACCAGAACTTGGGAGGACATAGCTATGGCATTCGTCAGCTAGTCGAGAGTTAGAGACCAATGTCCAGTTAGATGTAACTACTCGAGAGTTAGAGACCACTCGTCAGGAGAGCCGAGAGACTTTTGTCGATTTCCTGACCCAATGGAGGGGTAAGGCCGCCAAGATGACAAATCGGCCCTCTAAGAAAGAACAAGTAAGGATAGTGATGAAGAACCTGCAGTCCCCGTTGAAGAGTTATTTGATCACGCAGCCACTCTCTACATTCAAGCAATTATTTGATGTCGAGATTCAGATAGAAGATGCAATCCAGTCTGGAGATATTGAAAAGGCCGAACCAAGCCAGAAGCCCAAAAGGACTTTCCTCACAAATAACCAGAACCAATCCACTACTATCAACCTCGTGTCCCGCTCAAACGAGGTAAACCTGCTGAACCCATCCTCTTCCACTCAGCAGTCTAATCATGCCCAACAATCAAATAACAGCCAACAGTAATAGAGGCCAGGGAGGGTGTTTACTCACCTCAACATTTCTTTATCCACCGCCCTGAATCGACTCATCGAGAAAGGGCTCATCAAACCATTAGACCCCATGTCTGTACCCGATCCCCTGCCGCCAAGATTCAATGCTTCCTAATACTGTGCCTTCCATCAATGTCATGGGCATTTGACTGATAGCTGCATAAGGCTGCGTCATGAGATCCAAAATCTCATTGACAACAAAGTAATCCTGCCACCATCTGCTGCTCCAAAACCAAACGTAACCACTAACCCCTTGCCGAATCATGCCAGGCAATCTAGGATAAACTACATATCTTTAGGGGAATCGGAGGACCTAAACCAGCACATCTGTTCAGCACACCTACCACGCCCTCATGTTCCAGTAACTGATGATCTAACAGCATGCTCATTTATCGTGGTTAGAGGTAGCCGAGACATAATGAAAGAGTGGAATGATAATGCCTGGGAATGATATCAGTCGATAATTCAAACCTACCGACAAGAGGAGGAGCGCGATGAAGAAGATGACTGGCCATTGGATTACCCGAGTCGACCT
>JAULJZ010172217.1:0-24095 GCA_032270985.1 Heliamphora pulchella
CTCTTAATCCCAAAATAATTATTATTTGAGTATATTTAATATTCGTTATTTTGATTCATTAGAGGGTGCGATCTTTTATTGGTCAATAGTCCCGATGAGTTGGATAGCAATATTAATTGTATGGTGAATGTTAATTATTGATAGAATCCACATCTTGATTGTTCGAGATTGACGATACCCCCTTAAAGAAGCTTCCAAGTTTTGACTAGGTCAAACCCTACGGGTGGATTTAATTATTTGGCAGTCAAATAAGTTAAGCGAAAGGGATTAAAGAATTTTAAAGATGCTAATTAAATTAAATTGTCAGTAATTAAATTTAATTGACGAGTATTATAAATCTTAACGTGGGGAGATGAGTTAAGCATTTAAAAATAGGAGTTCAATGCAATTGGTCTTGAGATTATGGCTAGAACTACAGTTACAGTTCTTTAGTGATATGAACTGTAATTTAGTATTTTATTAAAATTACAGAAACTGCTGTAAGGTTTTCATAATTACAGAAACCGCTGAGAGGTTTATGAATTTATAGAAATCGTTGGATAGGTATCTGAGTCACATTAGAAGTCCATATCATAATTACTCTGCAAGTCCTTGCTGTAGGCTATGAATATGTGTGTAGGCTGAACTAATTTCATTTGTTGTCTATCAAGATTAAGATTAATCGGGTTCAATACGTACCAGTTCTTGAAGAATCGTAGCCCATACTACGTTTGGAAATCACATCGAGAATACAGTAGAAGATCTGTTCGGAGCTTCAATTCGAAAAATCAAAGTTCGTAGTTGAAGAAACGACCAAAATATATTCATTTAAACTAAGTATGGTGGCACGAAGTTATTTTGATCGTTCGACGTCAAAATAAGTTTTAATCTGGAGCCTGTTTCGGCGATTGCCCGTCTAATTTATTTTTATTCGAAAAATCATATTTAAATTAATGATCTTGGCAGTTTGCCTCCAACATTTTGAATATGGTAGGACTGTAGAAATTGGACTAGAAAACTTTGGCTGTCGTCTTCTTGTTACTAAAGTGTCCTCCACAAGTAAGAGAGTGATAGAAGGTTAGAATGATGGCTACCTTGGATTCAAGGACACATTTACGAATTACCTGGTCAAAGTAGTATTTGAAGAGTTTTAGGTCTTTCAAAAATAAAATTTAACTTGGGAGAAAACTTGGTCCTTAACAATAGTGAACCAATGAGAGAGGATGCATCCGACTGCCAAATAGTTGACAATGTTGGCATATCATAGGAGATGGGTGTCGGAGACTGCAAAGTGTTGCTCATCCAGAAACTAGTCTCGTATAGGATTGGATTCACTAGATGGGGAAACTATAAGGCGGGAGAGGTGGTCAGCTACTGAATTTTAGTTCCCTTTTTATCTCGGATCTCTAGGTTAAATTTTTGTAAGAGAGGAATCCATTGGATGAGTCGAGGCTTAGTGTCCTTTTTGGACAGCAAGTGTTGAAGGGCAGCGTGGTCTATATAGATGATGACTTTTGAGCCTGAGAGGTAAAACCTAAACTTATCAAGCGTGAAGATTATGCCTAGTAATTCCTTCTCGATAGTGGTATAATTCAACTGTGCATTAGTGAGGGTCTTACTGGCGTAGCAAAAGGCATGAGGGAGATGGTTTACACGTTAACCTAAGACAGCTCTTATGGCATAATTTGAAGCATCACACATAATCTCGAAAGGTAGTAACCAATCGTGTGACTTTATAATCGGTGCAGTGGATAAGGAGTCTTGGAGCTGCTCAAAAGCTCTCAAGTAGGATTCGTCGACGATGAAATGTGCGTCCTTCATGAGAAGATCGTAGAGTGGTTTAGAGATCTTAGAGAAGTCTTTTATGAATCTAGGATAGAAGCTTGCATGCCTTAAGAAAGAACGGACCTATCGAGCAGATGCAAGGGGAGGAGGTTTCGAAATGAGGTCAACTTTAGCCCTGCCAACTTCAATCTCCATTTTGGACACGATATACCCCAGAACAATACCTTATTGCACCATAAAATGACTCTTTTCCCAACTAAGCACAAGATTATCTCCATATATCGTTTGAGTACCTTCATCAAATTTTGGAGACAATCATCAAATGAGGATCTAAACACAGAGAAGTCATTCATGAAGACTTTTAGGACTTTCTCGACCATATCGGGGAAGATAGCCATCATACATCGTTGAAAAGTCGCGGGTGTATTACATAATCCTAAAGGCATACACCGATAGGCGAAGGTGCCAAATGGACAGGTGACAGTGGTCTTCTCCTGGTCCTCAGGATAGACGGGCACCTGGTTGTACCTGGAGTAACCATCTAGGAAGTAGAAATAACTTTGACCTGCTAGACGCTCTATGATCTGGTCAATGAAGGGCAGTGGGAAGTGGTATTTCCTAGTGGCAGCATTCAACTTACGATAGTCAATACACACTCGCCAACCTGTCGTGGTATGAGTGGTATCAACTCTCCCTTATCATTTTGCACAACGGTGAGCCTGGATTTCTTAGGAAAAACTTGGTTTTGGCTCTCCCACTCACTGTTAGAGATGGGGTAAATGATACCCGCATCGAGCAATTTTATGACCTCCTTTAACACAACCTCTTTCATGTTTAGGTTGAGGCTCCACTGTATTGCTCGAGTTGATTTTTCATTATCTTTACAGTGGATGCGATGCATGCAGACAGAGGGGTTAATCCCTTTTAAGTTGGCGACTAACCACCCTATGGCTCCTTTTTGGTTTTTTAAAACCTCAACAAGTTGAGACTCCTAGTCAGAAGTCAAATTAGAGGCAATGATGGCAGGTAAGGTGCTATTGGGCGCTAGTAATACGAACTTGAGAGAAGCCGAAAGTGGCTTTTGCTCAAGGTTTGGTGGTGAATCTAGACAGAGCATAACAGGAATGAGGATAGAGATGGAAGGGGTTCGAATCGAGACCTCCACGGTGGAGTGTCAAGATAGTTGACGGACTCGATATGAGAAGTAACCTCACTTATGAACCACTCGACATCTATGAGACCCCGACCTGATTCATTTTGGAAATGATTTAAGTATTGATAGGGAGTTGGAATTAACTCTTGACCATGGTAAAGTTTCCTGGAGAATTTTTTCGTGTTGGCTCGACAGTGGCAAGTCAGTCGACTGAGAGGGTGAATTTAGTCGACTTATTTCTCTCGGGTGTGGTCCAGTTGACTGAGGGTTGGTGGTCAGTCGATTGACCTGTGGTGGTGGAGACTTTTTATGATTCCAATAGTAATTTAGTCGACTGACTTGGACGGTTTAATAGGCTGACTTGAGATATTTTAGGCGTTGCTTTTAAATATCAGTGTTTGGGGGATATTTTGAGATATTTTGTTTAGATCTGGTTTCTCTCTCATATAACCTCTACCTTCTCTCTAGATTTTGATGGGTCCTGGGCTCGGTTTTTAGTGATCTGACAGTGGATCCTTAGTATTGGTGCTGGGGGCTTCGTGTTCATTCAGACGAAATCTCATTTTGTTGAGGTTCGCTTTTTGAGGCATTAATCTTTTGTCGCAATGAGATAGGATCCTAGACTATATTATCTTTAAAGGGTACTACGTGCAATGATATACTTTTTCACCGGTTAAAAATGCCTTAAATGCCATATTTTATGTTTAAACCTTATTTTATTTGGGTAAAAAGCATGTTTTACGCTTTTCTTGATTTATTACATGATATGACTTGTGGATGTTTGGTTTTCAAAAGGTAGTTTTGAAAATGGTGGATTTGTGAAAATCTTAAAAAACTGTGTTTGTGGAGATTTGGGGCTAACTCTGGGGATTGAGTCTCAGCTTATTAAATGTTTTCATGGAAATATGTTTTAATGGTTGTTTGATCTCCATGTGGATGGATGACGTAGCGGTGGGCCACTGGATCTCTTTTTTATACATGTTGATATATAACTATTTTATGATTTTTTCGTAGTTGAGCTACGTAATGGTTTTTAAATGATCCCTGAGATGTGCTATAATAGTATGTGTGTGGATTTGGGGCAATGTTGCTCCTCGGTGGAAGTCCAAAAACGTGCGCAGAGTAGGTCCCTACGTTCCTTTGAGCTAATCTCCATAAACGAGGTGGTGGGTGCTTAGTGCCCTCAGGTTCTGGGCCCGTAAACTAAGTGGTCGTTGTTATGACTCCGTATAGAACTTGTCATTACCTTGCATGCCTTAAATGGTTCAGGTCAAGGGTAATGGGCAGGAGTCTATAGTTGTTGCCTTTGTCCACATGTGTGACAGAGTCGGTACATAGGGAATCATTTTCTCTTTTCCTCAGCTGTTTGTTCCGAGTGAAAATTATCGTTTATTTTCTCGACTGTGAGATCCGAATGGACAATAACCTTTTGATTACATCTTTTCTTTAACTGTGAAACGTTGTTTGCATTGTTGAAATGCTCAATTTTGAGACTTGTGAAAGTCTTATGGAAAACTTGGAGTTTTATGAAGTAAAACCGTTTTGTGAAGTAAAACCGTTTTGAGCCTCATGTGGTTGAGTCAACTATATGCTATGAGCCTCATGTGGTTGAGTCAACTATATGCTATGTGATTGCATATCCTACTTTACGGCTTTACAATCTGTTTCTATTAGGCTTCGGCTCACGGTCTGGGATTTTGTGCAAAACTTTCTTCAGGTGAACGTGGTTCTTTAGGTTGACCTTGAGGTGCCCAGAGGTGGCTGATGACAAAATTGATGTTTTGTCTATGTTAGATAGTTTATACCTTTTGTATATGTTTTATGTTTTGATGTAACATATTGTAAAGCATATATATTTTTCTTATGGTCGTGGGCCGATGCATGCATGATTTATGTTTCGAGAGAACCATGGGTTGGTTACTATTTTTTGTAGTTTCTTACTATGCATTTCGTTGTTCGGTACAATGGTTTACAAAATGGGGTTTTCAAATGTTTTATGTTTCTTATAAACTCTAGTGCTTCAAGGGAAATTTTAGAACGGCTTACACATCTTTTTAAAAGATTTTCTTTAACCAAATTGTGTATTTTGTTTTAAAGGCTTGGCTTGTTGGGCCGTAACCATAGTCACTTGGGCTTCTTTTTTAAATTAAATAAACCTTCGGTAGTACTTTTTACAAAGGTTTTTAAGCCTCGTTTTGGCTTCATGATTTTTCATCCATGGTGTTTAGGCAATTTTGGTGGTTGTTCGTGGGCTTTTTGATTGACCTAGAGGTTGGGGCGTGACAACTTGGTATCAGAGCTCTGGGTTCGAATACCTAGAGCCTTAGGAAGAGGGTGCGTCACCTTGTGAGGAAAGTTGTGTGTGTGCTTGTTTGCCTGTGTTTGGAACATGAGAATGAAAGCCTGTTGTGTATATGTGAGCATGAAGGCTGGACCATGTGATTGATTAGTCATGCCTTCGGGCTTTTAGATTAACAAACTTAGGAGCCAAGTTAGAAACACATTTAGCTGACGTGATTTCTAGTAGGGAGTCTAAGTAGGTTATCCAAAGTGACGCGTCATTCTTGTCGGTTCTCCTAGGTATGTGTGGTGTGTTTGCATAATCGTTTTGGCTATATGTTGGCATGATTATATGGTGCATGTTAGAAATAACATGATAGATTGACCTTAGATTGTTATGTTTCATATTGCTTTTCCATATGAACTGTACACCCTTCGAGATGATGAGACCGTGGTTTAAGTCTTGAATGTGCGACCTGGTTGCAGTTGGTTGCTGAGAGTTAAGGTTATGGGTGAGTATCGACCACTTGGTGCATTGTGAAACTCGTTGGTGAGTTGGGGTTAGCCACGTGAGGTTAGCCTTGGTTGGTAAACTATTGAGAGTTTACTTGAGCAGAGTTTTGTGCAGGTGTAGTCGAAGCATGATTGCTGGCTTTGGCTTTGGTAGCTGGCTCCTCTTGGGAGTTGCTATTGGAGGTTAGAGTTGTGTTATAGATGGCCTTCTGAGTAAGGGCGATGGGGTGTCAGAGACCCTGGGAATCAGTGGTATAATTGGATTCATGGACAGTGATAATCCCTTTCGATTAAGGTTTGGTGTACATGGTTTTTGGCCATGTGATGGATTAAGTATGCCGTGAGCCATGCTATGTTATGAGCCGTGTACTTGGGAAGGGGTATAGACAGGAACATAGTGGATGGGAGCGTAATAATCCTTGGTCGGGTGTATGTTGAGATGGCAAAACGTCAGTGGTTCTGGGAATATCCCTGATAGCAAGATGTTGTTCGTAGTCAGAGTAGCATCGGATGATGTTATTGGTAGTCTGAGTAGTGTTTGATGACTTGGACGTTATATACCTTATTGAGGTTTGAGAATTGAGTTATAAGTGAGTAAGCTCAAGGATGAGGACAAGTATGAGTAACAGATGTGCTGGAATGAGTATGGGTCACAACGGTGTTGGAATGTGTAAGGGTTCAGGTTACAATTCTAACATGCGACGAGTATCTATTTTATGGGATTCCTACGAGAATGTAGGTTCGTGGTCTGGCCGCTACCTTAGTGATTAGGAGATCGTGTTTTGGAACCGTGCTGGATCTATGAGGTTTGAAGGGACCGTAGAAGGGTTGGATAGTGTGGTTGGCTTAGTGCTAAGATGGCGTATTCTGAATGCGATATGTCTGGAAGTTGTTTGTATTTGAGTCGTTCAAAGGTGGGTTTGTTGTTTGCCTATGGGAATGAAGTGTGGAATGATAAGGTTCAATAGTGAACCGTATAGTCTGGCTGGTCTGGGGCGATAGGTGAGAAATCGTGGATTACGATACCTGTGATCGATGTGTGCTCTAAGAGCAAAAGTGTAGAAGGTGTCTGCATAGTTAAGGGAGTTATTAGTAACTTTGGACGGACGATCGCAGAATTGGGTTTCTTTCGTTTAGTGCCGTGCGCTGTCTATGTGAGTTGTTCGGACAGTAGGCTTGAGGCCGTGACATGGCTGTAGTTTGCCTAACAGGAGTTAGACGGTGTAGCGCAACCTTATGGAATGAGGTCTTGACGCAACGGGAATGTTAACGTGTATCTCAGTGTATGACTTGTGATGAGCTTATAATCCTATAGGATATATTATACAACGTATGAGGATTGATGGTGTTCAGGTGTGTGAATGAGGTTGGAGAGTTCAGAGCTTGGTGTAGCGGATGATCTCAGTATCATGATCGGGGTCGACGATAGCGATGTGACTGTGGTCGAGGTGGCCTCATGGTAAGTTTCATAGGGTTCTTTGGGGGCCAAGTGTTGATGAGTATTTGGAGTACGCTGAAGTTGGGTCATGGTTCCTTGTTAACCCCTTTCTTTTCTCCTTGTAAGCGATTATCTGGTGCGAGTTCTTTCATCTTGGTTAGATGTAGATGCCGGGATCTTGATCGATTCAAATTTGGTTGTGTTTTGAGACTGTGAAAACCTCTGTGGATTCTGTATTCGTGTTGAGGTCCTCTAAGTGTGCCCTGAAGACTTGTAGCGCCGTGATCGGGTGATTGTGGGATTGATTCCTCGTGGCTTCGACGCGTGGTGCATGGATATGTGCCTTCTTGGATGTAGAACGTCTATGTGTGTGACCTGGGATCCCATTACTCCCATGGTTGGAGATCGTAAAGAATTGCATGATTGGGTTAGTCTTATCTCGTGATGGAAGATTGTAAAAGAGTATGTATGAGTGTAAGTCGTGGTAACCTAGTCAGAGTGTGGCTTATTATGTATGATGGTTGAGCCATTTGGGTTGTGTTCCCTGTGCTACTTGTTCTTGTTGATAAGGGTATTGGTGTGGAGACGTAGAGTTCTTTTCTACGGTGATCAGCTAAGGATCGTTAACCTTTGTGTGCGGTTTGTTTTGGATTGTGTGGATATGGTTATACTCCTAGCTCTTGGCAGAGTCGGACTTTTGTCAAAACAGTGCGGCTGTGATATTCATATGGTGGGTTCTGATAAACTTTTGTGAGTCTAGATTCGGGTTCTGTTTGGAGCTTTGAACTGCTCAGAGTTCTTAGAGTCGAGGAGCGATTGTTCACTATGGTAAGTGTTGTGCTTCGGCATAACTATTTGTTTGGGATGGTGATCCCGAGAATATGATGAGGTATGAGTCAGGAAGGATTCGATGTTTGAGAAACCTTGGTTGGCGTGGCCTGTTCGGATTGACGCGATTGTTTGGTTAGGACCGGAAGGGCCGTGATAGATTCTATATATGAGGAAATTGCTATGTGTAAGAGGTAAGTCTTGGTTGGTCACTTGTCGGACAAGTCTTGGATTCGAATATTCTACTATTATGGACTCAGGGATTGATCTATGAGTTATGAGTTTGGGTTTATGTTGGATGACAGTCATCATGTTTGCTTTGTAGGACGACGACGATCATGTTTGATTTGAGGTTGGTATGTAGCCTTGGTATCAGTGATCTGATGGCGAGGCATTGAGTGGTGTAGTGACGCGTAGGGATACACGGCTACACTGGAGACATGATTGGGTTTGTGTAAGTTATTGGATACCTTTGAGATGTTCTGTCTACATGACGTGTCGGGTCGAGTGACTCGTTGCGGTCAGGTGACTTCGTAGTTGTCATGCCAGATTAGTATTCAGTGGTGTGGAACCTTTCTGGGACAATGGTGTGACACCCCATAACTAGGACGAGAATTGTGGTTTGTGATGGAAGATTGAATGGAGGATGGAGGTTTAGAAGAAGTGTATTCTTTAGTATTCCAAGTGAGTTAAGTGAGTTTCTCTTTGGAGGCAGGCGTTTGTGTTGTCGCTTGTGCATAGGCATCATGTCAGCTGCGAGATGGTGTTGTTAGCATCCGTAGGGTAGCGATGCGGTATCAAAGTCGGTGGTCATCTAGTGATCGTCAGAACTTGAGTAAAGTTTGTGCATGGAGCATGTGACTTCGTGTGATCAATGTTAAGGTTCGACGTCATGTGTTTGGACTGGTGGAGATAATCCTTGGCGTGCATTGTGAGGTGCGATTAGGCTGGTATGTGGCAGTGAGAACGAGGGTGATAGTTTCTATGTTCTGGATTAGAGAGTGTTTGGGATCAAGTTCCATGGTGGATTGGTCTCGTGTGACGCATTTATCACTGGAGTGGTTTGTGTTGAGCGAGAGTTATGTTTCGAGGTTTGGCAGCGCGTGTTGGATCTTGATCCAATGTTTATGGATGTTTCCTGGATGACAGTGGTGTCAGTCGAACTTGCCCGTGCGCGTAGACTGTATGGAGGTTGATTCGTCAAAGACGTGTATACTTGGTATCACTTTTGTGATGACGGTTTTGGGGTTTTAGTTGCCGAGGCATTTCTTTTGCTGTTGTGCAGTGTTACTGGGTTTGTATAAGAGTTTGTTGATGGTTGGTGAGCTGGTTGGGCTTGAGTTTTAGTATTGAATTTTGGGGATGAAATTTCTTTAAGAGGGGGAGAGTTGTGAGACCGCGACCTATTTCATTTTGGAAATGATTTATGTATTGATGGGGAGTTGGAATTAACTCTTGACCTTGGTAAAGTTTCCTTGAGCATTTTTCCATGTGTTAGCTAGACAGTGGCAAGTCAGTCGACTGAGAGGGTGAATTTAGTCGACTGAATTCTCTCGGTGTGGTCCAGTCGACTGAGGGTTGGTGGTCAGTCGACTGACCTGTGGCGGTGGAGACTTTTTATGATTCCAGTAGTAATTCAGTCGGCTGACTTGGAGGGTTCAGTCGACTAACCTGAGATATTTTGGGCGTGGCTTATAAATATCAGTGTTTGGGGGATATTTTTAGATATTTTGTTCAAATTTGATTTCTCTCTCATATAATCTCTGCCTTCTCTCTAGATTTTGATGGGCCCGGGGCTCGGTTTTCAGCGATTTGACAGTGGATCCTTGCTATTAATGCCGGGGGCTTCGTGGTCATTCGGATAAAATCTCGTTTCGTCGAGGTTCGTTTTTCGAGGCATTGAGATTTTGGCTCAACGAGGTATGATCCTAGACTATATTGTCTTTAAAGGGTGCTACATGCAATGATATGCTTTTTCATCGGTTAAAAATGCCTTAAATGTCATATTTTATGTTTAAACCTTGTTTTGTTCGGGTAAAAAGCATGTTTTGTGCTTTTCTTGATTTATTACATGATATGACTTGTGGATGTTTTGTTTTCAAAAGGTAGTTTTGAAAACGGTGGATTTGTGAAAATTTTGGAAAACTGTGTTTGTGGAGATTTAGAGCTAACCCTTGGGGTTAAGTCTCAGCTTTTTAAATGTTTTGATGGTAACATGTTTTAAAGGTTGTTTGATCTCCTTGTGGATGGATGACGTGGCGGTGGGTCATTGGATCTCTTTTTGTACATGTTGATGTATAACTGTTTTACGTTTTTTTTGTAGTTGAGCTACGTAATGGTTTTAAATGATTCCTTAGATGTGCCGTGACAGTGTGCATATGGATTTGGGCCGACGTTGCTCCTCGGTGGAAGTCCGAAAACGTGCGCAGAGTATGTCCCTACGTGCCTTCGGGTTAATCCCCTAAACGAGGTGGTGGGTGCTTAGTGCCCTCGGGTTTCAGGCCCATAAACTAAGTGTTCGTTGTTGTGACTGTTAGGATTGGTATACTGAAAACTATGTTTTTAGTATTTAATAAAATTAATTTTCCATTTTATGAGAATTTTTATGAGCAATGTATGTGTATCATTTTCTTGATATGCATGGATGTCTAATATTCTGTATAGTATTTAATCTGGTGTGTAGAGTATGGCTTACACACAGAAGACCAAAGTTTAGGTTCTTGCAGAATATAAGTTTTATGTTCACAGTTTAGATGAAAATGGAGATACCATCAGTACGACTATGGCACAGAGTTTTAGTAGGCCTATTTTTGTTACGGGGAACAGATAATAGCGTCGTCTATTGTTCCGACTCTCTGTGCTAGTACACTTTGTGTGTATTGAACGGGACATTTGGAGTAATTAATTTAGTACTGACTATTGACTATGTAAATTAATCCACACCCTAAGGTTATTATAAATAGTACTTATCCTCTTAATCTCGAAATAATTATTGATTTGCATATATTTAATATTCGCTGTTTTGATTCATTAGAGGGTGCGATCTTATATGGATCTATATTCCCGGTGAGTTGGATAACGGTATTATTTATATGGTAAATATTAATTATTGACGGAATCCACGTCCTGAAAGATCGGGATTGACGATATCCCCTTAAGGATGCTTATAAGTTTTGACTGGGCCAAACGCTGCAGATGGATTTAATTATCCGTTGGTCAAATAAGTTAAGTGAAGAACTTAAGAAATATGAAGATGCCGATTAAATTAAATTGTTAGTAATTAAATTTAATTGGTGGGTATCGGGAATCTTAACGTGGGGAGAAATGGTAAGCATTTAATAACTGGAGCTCAATGCAAGAAGGTCTTGAGATTATGGGTCGGAGTGCAATTATAGTTCTTTAGTTGTGTGAACTATAATTCAGTGTTTTATGGAAATTGCAGAAACCGCTGTGACTTTTCATAATTACAGAAACCGCCCGTAGGTATCTGTGTTCCACTTGAAGTCTTACTCATAATTACTCCTCAGGTCCCTGTTGTAGCCCTATGTATATGTGGGTAGGCTGAACCAGTTTAAATGATTTCAACTTTGGATGAAAGACAACACAAGAAGATAAATCTGAACATAGAGAACATGCTTATATAAATTTTCTACATTGAGTTATGGTATTCCAAAGTTTAGGGCAGAAACATCTATGTTCTCAAAAATCAAGTCTCTTAGAGTCCAAGTCTTCTACTTGTGTCATGTCAAGTTTTTGTTCCATTAGTTTGCATGCTTGTGTTTTAGACATTAATATCAAGGCTCCAGCACACTTAGAAGTCATCAAATGCAAAGATAACAATATACAACAACATCTCATATCACCCCTAAACATAACAGCCCCAAATTTTCCAACTACAATGCCTTTTCAATTTGATTTCGGTTCTCAATTCTTAGAGTGTTTAAAGGGTTGTGTTGGGGGATAGTTTGAGGGATATTGGACACAAGGGTTAGAGGTTTTACGTACTTGCTATAGGGCTCAAGGGATGGTGGTATGGAAGGACTTAGGTTTAAAACGAAACACCTCTTGATTTCTTAGCTCCATTCTTCCTTCTTTCTCTCTCTTTCCTCTCTCAAACTTGTAGAATACCTCAAGAACTATGAAGGTCTGGTCCCTCACCTCTCTTGCACGAAATTATGAAGGGAAAAAGAGGTTGTTTGGCTTGGTTTATATAGGAGAAGGCTAGGGAACAAAAGGGGGACGTAAAGTACCATGGAAAGACTTTTTTTTCTCTTTTTAATAAGTGAAATGTGAGGTGATTTGAGATGGTGCAATATTTGAGGCCTATAAAATAGATATTGGGAAGAGAAATACTGCTAGGGGCTATTTGGGGGACAAAAACCTGACCCCACATCAATTAAGGGATTTTGCATTGGTTTGCGTGCCCTTTTGTGCAAGAAAATGCATTAAAAGTTAACTTGATGTATCTTTTTGGTGTCTTTTTCTACTGTGATATATTATTTTAGTTTGTTTATGATAAATATAGTATTCCCATGTATTATCATAGTTTCCATAGAAAGTGAATAAATAGATGCAGTCTTTTAAGTCAAATTAAGCTATTTTGGTAATATGTGACTTTTTGACTTATTTTGTTGTGTATGAACTTTAGTAATGATTTGTTTATTTTTGTTGATCTATAACACTATATTATTATGTATATTACTTGTTCAACAAGTGTTGGATCATCATAATTCTTAATGTAATACATTCCTTATCATTTTAAGCTAAAAAGAAAGCAAAAAGTCACTTTTTGGCACTCTTCCCAAGTTGGTCGGCCGCTAAGGGTCATTTTTTTTTTTGATGTTATTTTTTCTTTTGCTACTTAATTGTACTTAAATCCTTGATTTAGGGTGTTCATGTGTCAAAATTTAGATTTTTAAGACTTTTTGCTGTATTAGGAGCAAAACGGTCATCTTACCCTATTTATGAGAATTTTTTTATTTTTAATTCATTATTTCGTTATATTTACTTCATTTAGACTGTTGGGAGACTCTCCCGGTGCTAAGGTTTTGTTGCCTGAGTTTTGGACCATTTTGGGGTTTTTGGTCCAACCTTAGGGTTTTCGATTCGAGTTAGGATTCGAAACATCGTCCGTGCTCTATAGCCTTGTGGAATATCCGTCACTAATTTTTAGAGTTTGGGCTGGGTCTTTACACGGGTCGTGATCAATTGGGTTGTTGCAACTAGAGTCTGTACTGGGTCGTTACATGAGAAGCTACGAGCCACCTACCGACACCGTTGCTGCTGACGTTCTACTTCAGGAGTCTGATCAGCTCATCTCTCGCCAGCACCCATTGGTAAGTTCTCTATCCTTGTTGTTTGATATCAAAACATGTTTATATAATATATCTCAAACATAAACACATGCCTAGGATCCTTCATGTGATATGATAATGATATGATGCGTTGATGATGATATCTGTGATAACTGCGTATATTGTTTGAGACCATAACAAATCTGGGCATTGGACTGAAAATCTTATCTTAGGTACCTGTGTAAAGAAGATTAAAACAGTAGGGACCCTAGGGCTAAGGTAGCAAAAATCACAAAAAGAAAGGGTTTGATTTTTCATTTTTATTTTTAGGAAAACAACATAAAAAACAAAGGGATATATTTTTTTTTAATTATTTTTTTCTGGTTTTTTTTTTTGGGGGGTCATGAAAACTAAAGGGAGAATTGTTTTTTAAAAAAAAAAATTCTAAAATTTAGAAGAAATTTTTAGCAAATTTAAAAAAAATACAAATCCAAGAAGATTAAGGGGCATGCTTTCAAATTTTTTTTTTCAAAAATCTTAGAAAATTAAGAAAAAATTTTCAAAAGTCTTGAACAACTAGGAAAATTTTTCAAAAATCTTGGAAAATTAGGGTAAGTTTTTAAAAATCCTAGAAAATTAGAAACAATTTTGGTAAAACTTCTAAAAATTAGGGACAACTTATTTTTTTTTTTGTTTTTGGGAAAACCTCAAGAGATTATTATTGTAAATTTGAAAGGGGAGTTTTTCATTCTTTTTTTATGTTTTGATGTTTAGGGAAAACACAAAATGATAAGGATTTACCTGGCGTACCAGGTCTTAGTGTCGTTAGTCTTTTACTAGGGCGTGCAAAAACCAAATGATTGTCACTCACACACGAACCTAGGATTAGGAAGATTTGCCGGGTGCACAAGGCCTTAGGGTTCCTATTCTTCTATTAGGGCTTGTAAAACCAAAAGATCGTTACTCACACACGAACCTAGGGTTAGGAAGATTTACCTGGTGCACCAGGGCTTAGGGTTCCTAGTCTTCTACTAGAGCGTGTAAAAATTAAAGGATTGTCATTCACACACGAACCTAGAGTTAGGAAGATTTGCCTGGCGTACCAGGGATTTAGGTGCCTAGTGTTTTAGAGCTTGGGGTTCTTAGTCTTCTATTAGGACGTGCAGGGTTTGCCTGGCGCACTAGGGCTTAGAGTGCCTAATCATTAAGTCTTGAGAGATTTGCCTGGCTCACCAGGGCTTAGGGTGCCTAGTTTCTTAGGGCTTGAAAGATTTGCCTGACGCACCAGGGCTTAAGGTGCCTAGTTTCCTAGGGCTTAGGGTTCCTAGTCTTCTATTAGGACATGCTGGTTTTTCTTGGCGCACCAGGGCTTAGGGTGCCTAATCTTTAGGGCTTGAGAGATTTGCGTGGCTCACCAGGGGTTATCGTGCCAAGTTTCCTAGGGCTTGAAAGATTTACTTGCCACACCAGGGCTTAGGGTGCCTAGTTTTCTAGGGCTTGAAAGATTTACCTGGCACACTAGGGAGTAAGGTGCCTAGTTTTGTAGGGCTTGGGGTTCCTAGTCTTCTATTAGGACGTGTTGGTTTTTCCTGGGGCACCAGGGCTTAGAGTGTCTAATTATTAGGGCTTGAGAGATTTGCCTGGCTCACCAGGACTTAGGGTTCTTAGTTTCCTAGGGCTTAATAGATTTACCTTGCGCACTAGGGCTTAGGGTGCCTAGTTTCCTAGGACTTAGGATTCCTAGTCTTCTACTAGGACGTGCTGGTTTTGCTTGGCGCACCAGGGCTTAGGGTACCTAATCTTTAGGGCTTGAGAGATTTTCCTGGCTCACCAGGGCTTATGGTGCCTAGTTTTCTAAGGCTTGAAAGATTTGCCTGCCGCACCACGGCTTAGGGTGCCTAGTTTCCTAGGGCTTGAAAGATTTACCCGGCACACCAGGGCGTAAGGTGCTTAGTTTCCTAGGGCTTGGGGTTCCTAGTCTTCTACTAGGACGTGTTGGTTTTGCCTGGCGTACCAGGGTTTAGGGTGTCTAATCTTTAGGGCTTTAGAGATTTACCTGGCCCACCAGGGCTTAGGGTGCTTAGTTTCTTAGGGCTTAATACATTTGCCTGGCGCACCAGGGCTTAAGGTGCTTAGTTTCCCAGGGCTTGAGGTTCCTAGTCTTCTATTAGGATGTGCAAGGTTTGCCTGGCGCACCAGGGCTTAAGGTGCCTAGTTTCCTAGGGCTTGGGGTTCCTAGTCTGCTACTAGGATGTGTATGATTTGCGTGGCGCACCAGGGCTTAGGGTGCCTAGTTTCTTATGGCTTGAGAGATTTACCTGGCTCACCAGGCCTTAGGGTTCCTAATTTCCTAGGGAATGAAAAATTTTCCTAACACACCAGGGCTTAAGGTGCCTAGTTTCCTAAGGCTTGAGAGAACCGAAGGATCGTCACGCATACACGAACCTCAGGTTTATTGCTTTCAATTATTTACTGCATATTTCCTACATGATCTACTTTTTATATGTTTTCTGCTTGTCTTCTTCTTTCAGGCTGGTCACTATGTCAGAGGCTTCGGTGGCTCTGCCTCCGAAGAGGTGTTAGAGTTGTATGTTACCCTCCCCGCTCCCAGCCGAGCTTACATTGATGCCTCCTACTTTGCTCGCTTTGTACCCTTTTGGGTAGGACGAGAAACAACCGGATATAGTTGACTGCCCTGGCAGAGTGGCGGTGAGATACCATCAACACCTTTTATTTCACCACATTCGAGGCCACATTGACGTCTCTCGATTTCTCATTCATTACTAGCATCCGGGTCGGCGGTGCCCCTATCCTATTTGATCCATCCGTTTCTCGATCTACCGACGCGTTGCTACATTTCCTCGGAGCTGTTCCCACACAGATGGACCACGATCAAGTCAGATACACATGGTTCTTTGACAGTTTCAGACATTTCCAGTGCACCGAGCCTTGCCACTATGAGTGGGTCACCCAAGGCTTTCTGATGTATATGTTTGGTACCTCCTTGTTTTCGAACAAGGAGAACACCGTACATTTGCACTACCTGGGTGCCCTTGCTCGCCTCGACCGCGTTGCCAAATTTGATTGGGGAGGAGCAGCTCTCACCACTCTCTACGATTTCAAGCGAACTCTGACCCAGTTCACCTAGGAGCTCAGCATTGGGGGATACTAGAGGGTCTGGGAGGTATGGTTTAGCTTCGGCACATTTCCATTCATTTTCATTACTCATTATCCATTATCTATTTGCTGATATCTTCTCTTTGCAGCTTTGGACTTATGAGTTCCTCGGGCTTTATGTCCCGACAAACTCCTTGACAAACCCTTCAGTCATTCCTCGGGCGGCTCGGTGGTCCTAAGGCCTGAAGAGGAAGAAGGCTGGGGGGACAGACATTGATCGCTTCAAAGTATCATTGGACCGGCTAGCCCCTAACCAGGTACCATTATTTACTGCTTACTATACTGTACACCATACTGTTTGCTGCACCGATTACTATATACTGCTCTGTTCACTATGTTATACTATTAACCACTCTCTACTCTGTACATTGATTACTGTATTATGTTCACTGACTGTTATACTGCACTGCATTTACTACTTAATGATTACTATACACTGCACTGTTCACTGTACTCTGCAGGTTCACTAGGATGTCTGGCGGGGAGCAGAGGATCGACCCGGCGCAAATCTGATGCGCAGCTGCGATGTTGTTGCGAGGCGTATCTTGTTGGAGGGTTCATTTGACCGAGAGTATTATCTTAGGGAGCGAGTGGTCTGCCAGTCACTCGGTCTCGACCACTTTTGGATTCTAGTGGTCCCTCCAGCCTACATGCGCCGGGTAGATCTTCTCTTGGAGCTGGTGGGGACTCTTGGTGCAGAGTTGCTGGTACCGGTGGGAGACTACACAGCTTGGGCCCAAGCACATCTATTGGGACATCTAGGCCCTGACCCGACTGTACCTGGCGGTAGGAGGCAGAGACATGTGCCGGAGGCTGCTGATGCTAATGCCGGTGCTGATCTTGCTATCGGGGGAGATGCTGCTGGTGCTACTAGAGATGCTAGAGCTGGAGTTGCTGCTGCTACTGGAGGACCTAGAGTTGGAGCTGTCGAGATACCATGGACTGTATCGACCCTTATTGCCGGGTATCCTTTCGACATCCTTATTCCAGTTCCTCTAGCTTCGGAGTTCTGACCAGTATACGCTAAGGTTTTCTCATCTTTTTACTGTTTCCTTTTTTATCTTCTCTCTATTTAGACTGTTTAGTTCTTTATTCTTCTTGACAGACGAATTAAGCTTGGCTAGATCATCTCATGCTGGTAGTGACCGGTATGCGGACCCTGATTTGCTAACAGGATGCAGCTTTACGTACGGCTGGGGTCCCTTTTATCCCTCTACAGGTGAGTGTCTTTCTCTTTGATCTCGTTGTTCTATTCTATACTGTTCTCTTACTTTTTATCTCTTATAACAACCACCAGTGGCTGCTACAGTACCACCCCAGGCTCCTACTCATCCTCCTGCTCCTGCTCTGGTTCCATTACGAAGTCGTGGGTCTCGTGCTTCTTCCCAAGCTTGCCCTTCTCGAGGATCTATTTCATTTGCTTGGAGCCAGTCCAGGGTTGTTTCCTCCTCCTCCAGTAGTGATGACGATGATAGTGACGCCATTGAGAGGCTTTTTATGGATGTCAACTCTGATGAGGCTAGTCCTTCCTCCCATTGAGTTCGCCCGAGACGATGAACGAGAGAGAATCGAGAGATTCCTCCCCCTTTTCAGAAACATTTATATTGATTTAATGGGCGTGCGTGCCTCCAATTTCATACATTATCATAAATTTATTTTGGTTTATTTGGGTTTGTTGGGCCTGCATTCCCCAGTTTACTGGCTATTGGGCCTGGGTGCCCCATTTTACATTATGTTACATTCTGTTCCTTTTGATGCATTTTGGGCCTTTATTGCTTTATATTCACCTACCAAATGATTCTCCTTTATTTACTACTCGCACTGCCTTTGATGTATGATACACATGTCAAAATTTACATGGAGTACAAAAATTACAAATTGACACATGCCTGCCACTTTTTCAACGCGTGTTTACCGTTCTTGTTACAACATGTTTATATGCGTTTCTATACATGTTCGGGTTTAGATATGCATGCGGAGTTGGTTCCCGAGGCCGTTGGGCATGATGGTGCGAATTTAAAAAAAAAAGATATTTTTGGGTGGAGCCTATAAGATATTTTGTGAGCTATTTTCATAAAAACTCTTAGCTTAGAAGCTAAGTTTCTTTTCCTCATACCAAAGGTCTACCTTCTCTCTAGATTCTTGGGGGCCCGGGGATCGATTTTCGACGATCAGATATCAGATCCTTAGTCTCCTCGTGGTGGGCTATGCGTTCATCCGGACAGAATTTTATTCTAGCGAAGTTTATTTTTGCACGTGGTTTGAGGCATCGAGTTTTTGACTCAATGAGGTAGGATTCTAGACTCTCATGTCTTATAAGGGTGCTATGTGTATTCGTGTGTGTTTTAACCATTAAAAATGCGTGAAAAATCAGTTTATAAGTTGGATTTTGGTTTAAAATCATTTTTGGGTGTTTTTGGTTGGATGGAATCGGGTTTAGAGTGTTTCTCTCGAGGTTTTGTGGTAGTTTTGGGCTTGTGTATGCCCGTGGATTGCTAATGGGGTGTTTGGATGGTCTAATTTGGGGCTGAGAAGCTTTTTCCGTTGCTAGGGTTTGCTTTTCGCCGTTATCCAGTTCCTGGCTTGAAAATATGAATTTTCTTCTTTTGTGTCGACATATTTTCTGTTGGTATCAACACTTTTTCTCGCTGGTATCGACACTTTTCTGTTTGTATCGACACATTTTTTACTGCTATTTGTGTTGTTACTCTCGGTTCTTTTGTGTCGACACCTTTGCTGTTGGTGTTAACACATTTTCTGTTTGTGTCGACGCCTTCGTTTTTAGTGTTGACACATTTTCTGTTTGTGTCGGTACCTTCGCTATTTGTGTTGACACCTCTCTTATTTGTGTCGACACTTTGGCTGGTTGTGTTGAACTCTTGTTCTTTGGTCGTTATGGGGCCTTGGGGGTTTCTTTTGGCTGTGTTGGGCGTGTGTGGGTCTGTGTTGGCCATGTTGGGCGTGTGTTGGGCGTGTGTGGTTCCGTGTTGGTCATGTGTGGGTCCGTGTTGGCCGTGTTGGGCGTGTGAGGGTTCGTGTTGGCCATGTTGGGTGTGTGTTGGGAGTGCGTGGTTTCGTGTTGGCCGTGTTAGGCGTGTGTGGGTCGTGTTGTCCATGTTGGGCGTGTGTTGGTCTGGGTTATGATGTGTTGGTGGTTGGGTCCTTGGTTTCTAATTGGTTTCCAACTGTATTAAGTTGATTGATATATGGGATTAGTCGACTAAAATACTGTTGGATTCCTTTTGGGGTTCTGTTGGTTGTGTTATGGCTTTAGGGGTCATGTCGTGGCCTCAGGTGTTTGTTAGATGCCGTCCTTGGGGTTAACATGCATGATTAGTTTTGGATGTTATGGCACGATTGTATGCGTGATGGTTATGTACGGGACATGTGGGTCGTTGTTCGTTTTTAAGGTAGGGTTTGGTGAGAACCATTTTATGGGAAGTTCAGGTGTTGGCCTCCAGATTAGGTTTTGGTTCTCTGTATTGTAGGTTGTCTTGGTGTGTGGACGGGTCATTCGGGTAACAGATGATGGGTGTGTGGCATGTGATGTCTTATCAGGTTATGTGGCATCGTTATGTGAAACGTCGTGGTTATACGTGCTTTGTGCTTATAGAACAGTGGATAGTTTTATTCTTGTACATGGTAGTCAGATAAGTGGCCTTCTATGGTCTTGAAGCATTTAAGACTTTGGTTTGTAAATGTTTATGTTTGTTCAGTGTTATCCTATTGATTCGGTGCTATCCCGTAGTATTCAGTATTATCCTGTTGATTCGGTGTTATACGTAGTAATTAGTATTATCCTGTTGATTTGTTGTTATCCGTAGTAATTAGTATTATCCTGTAGTATGCGGTGCTGTCCCGTGGTGTACAGTTTTACCCCGTGGCTTGTGGTTTTATCTTGTGGTGTGCGGTTTTACCCTGTGGTTGGCAGTTTTATCCTATGGTTTTACCTCGTGGTTTGTGCGATTTTACCCCGTGGTGTGCGATTTTACCCTGTGGTTAGTGGTTTTATCCTATGGTGTGTAGTTTTACCCCGTGGTGTGCGGTTTTACCCCGTGATTTGCAGTTTTATCCTGTGGTTTGCGATTTTACCCCCTGGTTTGTAATTTTACCCTGTGGTATATGGTTTCACCCCGTAGTATACGATTTTATCCTGGGAATAAGTCTTTGGGTACAGATCTTTATCTCAGTGTTAGGACAATTATTGCGGTTTATGAGGGCCAGTTATATGTAGCATGGATTGCATGAAATGTATTATGGGATGGAGAAAACTAATTTTAAATTGTTTTTAAGACTCGTGTGAATCGTGATCTAAAAACCATTTTTTAAAATAGTTTTCAAGGCTCTTGTGAGTCAAAAATGGTTTTTATCCTCGCTTTCCCGTTGCTTGTGAAAATTATTTTAATGGATTGAAAGAGAGTCGAAAAGTATACATTATTTTCCAAGCATGTTTAGCTTATATTTCATGCTTATCTAGTTTCTACTGAGCTTTAGCTCACAGTGTGGGATTTGAAATTTTTTTCAGGTACCGATCACGCTGGTTGATTCGAGATTGCTGGATATGTGGAAGATCTGTAGTCTTCTTTTTTGTTCTTTCTATATCATGTATGTTTACACGTTTTCCCGGTGTTGGAACCATGTAATGTAAGCCTTTTGGCAGTTATATACAATGCATGTATGTTTTATAATGAGAGTGTATTCTCGGGATGGGTACTTTATTTGGTTTTTTGTGGGTGTTTTACGTGACCCGAAGTTTGGGGCGTGATAGAATGGTATCAGAGCTCTGGGTTCGAATACCTAAGAGCCATGGGAAGAGAGTATATCACCGTGTGAGGTTGATTGTGTGTGCTTGATTGCATGTTTTTAGATGCTTTGATAACATGAACGTGCATGTCAAGCATGAGAATGTTGTGTATATGTGAGCGTGGGGGTTGAACCTTAGGATTGATTAGTCTTACTTTTGGGCATTTGGATTAACAAACTTGGGAGCCAAGTTAAAAATGCATTTAGCTGATGTGATTTCTAGTAGGGAATCTGAGTAGATTATCCAGATTGACACGTCATTCTTGTTGGTTCTCCTCGGTATGTGGGGTTTGTTTAGCATCAACTTATGTGACTATGTGTTATCATGCTTATGTGGTTAGTGCTTATGTTCATGCGATGTGTTGCTTCTTATGTTATGTGTTTCTTTTATATAGATGTGATGTCTGCGCGGAGAGGGCGAGGCTGTGGCTGTGGGTTTGCAGTTGGTGGGAACTTCGTGGGTGGTGTGCTGTGTTGAGACAGCAGTTGGTGAGGATGTGAGGTTGGGACTAGTTGTAGTTCCTGTATCTTTGAGATAGTTAGCTGTTGTATAGGATGCATGACCTTGTTTGACTATATCCTAGGAATAGTTTAACTAAATATCTTTCATGCCTGTGTCGATTGTGATCGACGGTTTGTTTTGTTTTGACCTTGTGTTGAATTTCGGGGATGAAATTCCTTTAAGGGGGATAGAGTTGTGAGACCCTGACCTATTTTCTTTTTTGGCGTTTTTCAACGTGTGTCTACCATTCTTGTTATGGCATGTTTATATGCGTTTCTATATATGTTCGGGTTTAGATATGCATGCGGGGTTGGTTCCCGGGGCCGTTGGGCGTAGTAGTGCGAATTTAAAAAAAACAAGATATTTTTGGGTGGATCCTATAAATAAGATATGTTATGAGATATTTTCATAAAAACTCTTAGATTAGAAGCTAAGTTTCTTTTCATGGCACCAAAGCTCTGCCTTCTCTCAAGATTCTCGCGGACCCGGGTCTCGATTTTCGACGATCAGATAGCAGATCCTTAGTTTCCTCGTGGTGGGCTACGCGTTCATCCGAATAAAATTCCATTCTAGCGAAGTTTATTTTTGTAGGTGGTTCGAGGCGTCGAGTTTTTGACTCAACGAGGAAGGATCCTAGACTCTCATGTCTTAGAAGGGTGGTACGTGTAATCGTGTGTGTTTTTACCATAAAAAATGTATGAAAATTCAGTTTATAAGTTGGGTTTTGGATTAAAATAATTTTTGGGTGTTTTTGGTTGGATGGAAACGGGTTTCAAGTGTTTCTCTCAAGGTTTTGTGGTAGTTTTGGGCTTGTGTATGTCCGTGGGTTGCTAAAGGGGTGTTTCGATGGTCTAATTTGGGGTTGAGAAGCTTTTGCCAATGCTAGGGTTTGATTTCCGCCATTACCTAGTTCCCTGGCTTGAAAATTTGAACTTTCTTTTTTTGTGTCGACACATTTTCTGTTGGTGTCGACACTTTTTGTCGCTGGTGTCGACACTTTTCTGTTTGTGTCGACACATTTTTTGCTGCTGTTTGTGTTGTTACTCTCGGTTCTTTTGTGTCGACACCTCTGTTGTTTGTGTCGACACCTTTGCTATTGGTGTTGACACATTTTCTGTTTGTGTCGACACCTTCGCTGTTAGTGTTGACACCTTTTCTATTTGTGTCGATACCTTTGCTGTTTATGTTAACACCTCCCTTATTTGTGTCGACACTTTTTCTGGTTGGGTTTAACTCTTTTCCTTTGCACGTGTTGGGGCCTTGGGGGTTTCTTTTGGGCGTGTGTGGGTCCGTGTTGGCGGTGTAGGGCGTGCGTGGTTTCGTGTTGGCCTTGTTGGGCGTGTGTGGGTTCGTGTTGGCCATGTTGGGCGTGTGTTGGTGGTTGGGTCCTTGGTTTTCAATTGGTTTCTAACATTCAGTTGATTGATATATGGGATTAGTCGACTGAAATACTATTAGATTCTTTTTGGGGCTCTGTTAGTTGTGTTGTGGCTTTGGGGGTCGTGTCATGGCCTCGGGTATTCGTTAGATGTCGTCCTCAGGGTTGACATGCATGGTTAGTTTTGGATGTTGTGGCACGATTGTGTTCATGATGGTTATGTATGGGACGTGTGGGTTCGTTGTTCGTTTTTAAGGTGGGGTTTGGTGAGAACCATTTTATGGGAGGTTCAAGTGTTGGCCTCCGAATTAGGTTTTGGTTCTCCGTATCGTTGGGTGTGCCAGTGTGTGGACGGGTCATTCGGGTAATAGATGACGGGTGTGTGGCATGTGATGTCTTGTCAGGTTATGTGGCGTCATTTTGCGGAGCGTCGTGGTTATACGTGCTTTGTGGTTATAGAACCGTGGACAGTTTTATCCTTGTACATGGTAGTCAGATAAGTGGCCTTCTGTGGTCTTAAAGAGTTTAAGGCTTCGGTTTGTAAATGTATATGTTGGTTTAGTGTTGTCCTGTTGATTCGGTGTTATCCCGTAGTATTCAGTATTATCCTGTTGATTCGGTTGATTCGGTGTTATCCCATAGTATTTAGTATTATCTTGTTGATTCGGTGTTATCCGTAGTATTCAGTATTATCCTGTTGATTCGGTGTTTTCCGTAGTAATCAGTATTATCTTGTAGTATGCGGTGTTATCCAATGGTGTGTGGTTTTACCCCGTGGTGTGCGGTTTTACCCATTGGTTTGTGCAGTTTTACCCCGTGGTGTGCGGTTTTATCCTAGGAGTAAGTGTTTGGGTACGGATCTTTATCTAAGTGTTAGGACGGTTATTGCGGTTTGTGAGGGCCGGTTATATGTAGCATGGATTACATGAAATGCATTGTGGGATGGATAAAACTAATTTTAAATT
>JAULJZ010172228.1:0-24095 GCA_032270985.1 Heliamphora pulchella
AATAAAAATAGTTTTTGATGAAAAATAGATTTAATATATTATTTTCTAATAAAAAAATATACATTGAAAAATAATTTTTTCGTTACGTAATAACGAAAATTTGATGGTTAAACTAATTTGATGCAAAAATTAAATTCGAAGGAAAGTTAGTGACATTTCAGAAACCACAGTGGAGGTGATTGATATTTTCGTAAACCTTATGAGAGGTCAGTGTAATTTATCCTTTTATTTTTATATATTTGATATTAATAATTATATATAACTGGTAATAATAGTAAATAAGTTATGAATAAATGGTATTATTGTATTTTAAAAATAGTAAAAATTTAAATAGAATATTTTGAGAGTTTGTATTTTGATTTGATTTTGTAGCTTTTTAACTTTTTTTTCTTTTTTGTTAAATAGGTAACTTTAATTTTTTTTTAAATATTTTTAACCAAAAAAAAAAAACTAAAAAATAAAAGTTGCCAATTAGTGCCGTACGATCGATATCGGTTTATATGTCAAACAGTATAAAATTAAATAATTACCAAATTAATTGTACTCTAAAACAATACGTAATAATTGGTACCAACCTGTGCAACCTGATATTCATAACTATTATTCTGGGTATCAAATATTTATCTTTTTAAAATTTATAAACCTTCTATGATATATCCTTGTCTTTATTTCTTTGTTGCTATTTATGAACTATAAGATTAAATACGAGAATAGAATTGAGACATTACATACCGCTCTGTTTCTATTCTTAATGCCTGAGGCACTTGGGATGTAATTTAGACTAGATTGGGCACAATTATTTATTTGTCTATTTCATGTTATAATTTCCTTTTTGTGATCTTTTATTTTAAATTTTTTGATATATATATATATATAATTTTTTTTTTTAATTTTGTTTTTCAATCACCTTTCGACGTGAATCAAAGCATAAAACATCTTGATCAAAAAATCAAAAGATAAAGCATTCTGATTAAAAAAAACCAAATATGTAGAAATAAAAATAAGTTAAAAATAAGCTAGTAAATAATTATTTTATGGGTATTTTTGTGTTTAGTGAACTTTTGTCTTTTTGGTCTAATTTTTATTTTTTGAATATTTCCTTATCGAGATGAACCAGAAAAAAATTAAAAAAAGAAAAAGTTTAGAAGATAATAATAAGAAAAATAAGCCAAATACCATTAAGCTAACCCAAACAAGGCCTTATGAGGAATTAGGCTTCCTTTGTAATTACATGTCACCAAAATGTATATATTTAATGGTTAAACATTCAATATCCTCACTTACCACCTAATAAAAAAGGATTTTTTTATACAGGATTTCCATATTTAAAATATTATTTTTATGTCTTCTATTTTTTTTAAAAAAAAATTCAGGTCCTATTAAAGCATTATGTACCTAATATACCCCTAATTCTATTTAAATAGTTGGCATTAATTGATTTGCTCTCAACCATATTTGGTTGTTCTTCAATCAAATGAGAATAATTAGTATTCCATTATAAATGAAAATAAAAGTAGCCACTAAGAAAATTATCGGTTTAAAATTGAGAAATTTAGTTTTAAAACTGAAAAATTAAATTTGAGAAAAATTTTAATTTTTAAATTTAGAAATTTACTTTAGAAGTGAGAAAATTTAAATTGATTTTTTTTGAATTTGAAAATGATAATTTTTTTAAAATTTATAAATAAAAAAAATAAATAATTTATTATTTTTACGTAACTGCATATTCAATATAAATCTTGTTTGATAGGTTTTGACGAGTAGATTTCAAAAAAATTACTTCTATTAAAAACGAATTTATGCATTAAAAGTTATAAAATTTTAAAATTTAAAAACACAAATTTTTGTAACATTAAATTATTTCTATAAATAAGGGCAAATTAGTCATAATTATTTTTAAAATTTTAAAATGGGAATCTTTAATAGTAATAGGACCAATACTTGTAGAAATCTTTCAATTAATAATTAATATACCCTAAAAAAACTTACCCCATAAAAAAGAAATTCAATATACATTAAAATATTTGTCACTATGTCTCTTTACATTAATCATCAATCATGATTATATTAGAACAAGGGAGTAGAGATATAAAAAGGCCAAAAGAGGATCTCAGTTTATATTTAAGAAGAATCTTAAAGGAGAATCAAGGTAAATTATAGTGAAAATTGGTGATCCTTATAATAATTCTCTCGAGTCATTAAATTTAATTAAAATTTTAATTTTGCAGTATGCGTTAATTATTTCCCTAAAAAGGGTCTGCATTAATTAATTTAAGTCATTAATTTTATGTGTTAATTAATTTATATTTTTTGAAATACAAAATTTAAAAATTAAAATTTTAACATATTTTGTTAAAAAACATTTTTTTGAAACTTAACTTATGTTTATCACTATCATTCTTAAATTAATAACGATTATGTTTATCACTATTATTCTTAAATTTTCAAAATACTATATGAATGTTAGCCCTAGTAGACATGACAAACTCATATTATATATCTTTATTCAAATTTCAAATGCGCAATATGAGTACTTTACAAGTTTTGCAGGTGTCTAATTTAATAATCAATATATGGTAGTATTGGATCAAACGTTTACTATATCACCAAAACGTACAGGTAATGGTGAAAGTGCAATTTTATTTTTTTAAAGAGTTCAGTGCCAAGTGGCACAAGTCGACTGTGACTTGACTTTTATCCGGGGCTTCCGCCATGGTAGGATGCTGACTCAAACCCTGACCAGCAATCTCCCCCCAGCACTTGCTTACAAAACCCGCAAGCAGCAGCCTTACTCTGGGGAATCGAATATGAGACTTACATTGATACTAATTGTTGGATCAAGTGCTTATCATCTCACAAAAACCTACAGGTGGTGGTGAATGCGTAATTTTATTTTCTTAAAGAGTTCAGCGCTAAGCGCCACAAGTCGACTGTGACTCAGCATTTATTCGGGACCTCCGCCACGGCAAGATGCTGACCTAAATCCTGGCCAGCAAGTAGTGATTTAAAACTAAAATGTATCATCATGAAATTTTAATAGTCAAGCGATAAATTAAGTGTTAAAAATTACAATCTAATGACCAAATTATAATATTTCAAACGTAAAATGTTTCAATGTGAAATAATAATAATTAAGTAACAAAAAATTTTAAATTAACTATTAAAAATTAAAAGATTATGTACCAAATAAACAAAGTGAAAACACTTTATATTTATATATTTATACATAGTATATGTATACATTATATCGAAGCCATTGTAAAATGTTACAATGGCTTCATGGTTATTTTTAATGTTTTTTTGGGGCTTAAAGCAATAGCTTCATTATAGGGTTGGGCATAGGTCTTTGGTCAATTTGAAACTTAACTTATGGTCGACACGATTAAAATTGGTTCTAAAATAATAAACCAAAAATTAAACTATTTATATTTTAGAATCAACTCAACCCAATTCGAATAAACTCGAGTTGGTTCAGGTTCGAACCGCATTACAATTAAACCAAACATTTTTTTAATAAAATATTTTAAAGTAATAATATATGCTTTATTCTATAAGCGATTTTTTTTGGGTATAAGATATCAAGTTAAATGGCTTAAATCTTACTCTTTTTATTTTTAATTTATATATTTTTAATTATAATATTAGTTTGAGGACTTTTTATTTTGATTTTAATGATTTTCATAATTTATTTTCTAAAAATAAATAAATTTAAAATGATAATATTTTATATTTTTAAAATGAAAGTATTAACTTAGTTTGATCAATTAAATTGACACCTTAGCCAAAAGAAATGACTTATCTCTCAAAATGATTAAAACACTTAAGTATTCTTGCATGAGAATATTTTGTGTTGAACTCAATTGAAAAATAAGTCAAATATTTTTAAGGCAAAGTATACTTCAAGCATATCAAGTGTGTCAACACCCTTTGATTAAATGGTTTGACACCCTAACAGTTTCATGAAGTCATTTTTCAGGCATCAAAGTTTAGTGTCGACACAAACAAGTTTTGTGTCGACACAAAAGAACCGAAACTCTCAGGACTCAAAATGAGTCGACACATTAATTTTGTGTCGACACAAAAGTGTCTCACACTTTTGTTATCCAAAATTTTAGGTTGACACAAATGAAAATTGGGTCGACACAAAAGAACCGAGGCCACCTGCAGATTTTGGGTGTCGACACAAAGTTGAAGATAAGTCGACACAAAAGTCCTGAGCCCACCAGAAAAATTTTGGTGTTAACACCAAAGTCCAAATATGTCGACACAAACATACCGATACTTCTTGCAGAATTTAATATCGACACCAAAGGCAAAATGAGTCGACACAAATAGTCCTCCCCGGATGCTGAAGTTTAAAAGGGTCGACACCAAATCGAAAGGTGTCGACACCATGATGTTGGTAAGGTAGATTGCAGAATACGTGTCGACACCTCAAAATAAATGTGTCGACCCAACCACTTGAAGATCACTACCCTAGACAATTTGTGTCGACACCAAAGGTTTTTGTGTCGACACCGGCGACGAAAATTCAAATTCGCAGCAGACCTCAACGGTTAGATTTTTGGCATTTATTGCTCTCACTTACCTCCAACGGTCATGAATGCACAAGAGCTTATATAAAGAGTAACTTCTCAGCATTTACACAAACTGGAGACCTACATTTACTGTTATATTGTTTGAATCAAACTCAGAATTCTCAAGTCCTTATTTATTGCTGAATCTCCAGCTCTTGTTCCTCATCTCTCTTTACTTTCTCATTTATTGTAAATTTTTTCTGTAAAGAGAGTGAATGTTTCACATTAATACTCTTCATTTATTGTAATCAATGGTGATCCACCCTTTATCCTTTGAGTAAGTGAGTAAATCTCATCAAAAAAGAGTTCAAGAGATATTAAAAAAAATAGAGATTTATTTTTATAGGATCTTCTTGAAGCTGTGTTAGGCTTTTAAATGTGCCCGTAAACATTCGGTTTACTCAAGCGAAGTCTTGAAGTTGTACAGACTTGGAATGCGCCCATGAAACATTCTATATGGTGAAAATACTCAAGGAAGAACTTAAGAAGTGACCGTAGGCTTGAAAGAAGCCGAACCGCTATAAAATTCTTGGTGTTTGATTCTATCTTTCTATCCCTATCCATTTTAATATTTTCATTGTTTCAATATTTGGTTATCCTGCTTTAATTGACTGCTATATTAAAAGGTTTTCAAAAAAATTTTTAAAATTGTTATTTTTTTTAAAGACCTAATTCACCCATCCTTTTGGGTTGCCTAGAACTAACAGATGAGTAAAGGGTCACTGGTTTTGGCTCGAGGGAAGAAGGGGGGTACACTGTACGTATCATTGGATTCTTACAGCAGCATAACAGCGGCAGCATCAAAAGGTGACACCAGCACGTGCCCTAGGCATCTTAGTCACATGAGTGAAAAGGGGATGAGAGTTTTGAGCCAAAAAGAGAAGCTACCGGGTATTAAGTCAGTGAACCTAGAATTCTGTAAAGATTACATCTTCGAAAAACAAAAAAATGTCAGCTTTACAAAATAGGTGAATATTCCAAAGTCAGACAGATTTGAATTGGTGCATACAGACGTATGTGCAGTGGCAGATGCATAGAGGGGCCAGGGGGGTCACGTGCCCCTCCTGGATATTTTTTTATATATATGTATTTTTTAAAAAATTTATAATTAGTCGGTGACCCTCTGTTCTGTGGACTGTGTCTATAAGAGAGAGCGACTGAGCTGAGTGTGGGAGAAGGAGAGGGAACTAACTCTAACGAGCAACTGAGTGACTGAGCGCAGCGGTGACGACTGATGCTGGTGAGACGAGGTCACGAGAGTGAGTGAGACTGAGTGTGAGGCACCGACGAGCAACAACAACGAGGTAGAGGTGTCGACGGCGAGACGAGGCGACGAGGCGAGTCACGAAGTCAGGCGACTGGCAACGACAACGACGGTCGACGAGGTATGGCTGCTAAATCTCATCTCAACTCTATCCTCTGTGGAAATCTTCGGTACCGACGAGTTAAGGGTTTTTTTCGTTGTCCCAAAAAAAACCCTTTTTATTTTCTAAATAATTAAGCTAAGCATACTATGCTTGTGGGCTGTGACTGTGCGCCTGTGCAGATTTGTTTTTTGTTATGTTTGATTTTTTGTGGTATTATACCAGATGTTTATAGGTTTTTCTGTTCAGTAGATTTAATTAAAAAAAATGAAAGCGTTGGTATTAAAGATTGTGATTGGCATAGTAGTTCATGTAATGTGATTGTGGGAAATTCAGAAATCGAACTAGCTGTCTTTGTGATTTAGTTATTTACAATTGATGTTTTTTTATGATTTGATTTATTAGTTATTAGCTAAATCTAGGTTAGATGGAGTGAAATGAAAATGCCTACCAGCTATTTGTATGTTTTTTTGTTTAGTGGGTTTAATAAACAAATAAAAGCGTTAGTTGGTTGTTTGAGATTTGTTATTATTGTTAGCTGTGATCTGTGAGCCATTGACTGTGACTTGTGATAGTTGGGATTTGAGATTGGAGATAAATTACTAATTGATGAATATTATCAATTTCTTAGTTTGGGTTGAGTTTATGTTGATTTCTTTTGTTTTATTTTTCATTTTTCATCTTTGCTGTGACTTGTAAGAATGCATATTTTAATTTTTTGCTTATCATGAATATTTATGTTTTTGTGCCCCCTTGAACCAAATTCCTGGCTCCGCCACTGCGTATGTGGACCTATTTAGGTACCCTCTATCGGTGGCTCGAGGTAATTTGTAACTTTTATTAATGATGCTGCCAAAAAGTTATGGGTTTACTATTGTAAGAATAAATCAAACGTGTTCGGTATTTTCAAGAACTTGAAGGCATCCGTTGAAAATGAGGCAGGTCTGAAATTAAAATGTCTGAAGTCTAATAAAGGCGGCGAGTACTACAGCAGAAAATTTGAAGATTACTGTGCAGCTAACGGGATCAGGAGACTAAAAACTATTCCGATGAAGTTGATACAGAATAGAGTGGCAGAACGCACGAGCAGGACAATCATAGAGCGTGCGCGGAGTATGAGGTTACATGCTGAATTGCCAAAGCAGTTCTGGGCAGATGCAGTAAATATAGCAGCATACTTGATTAACAGGGGACCTTCAATTGCATTGAATTGTGAATTACCTAAAGAAGCTTGGACCGAGAAAGTGGTAAAGATTTTCCATTTACGCATTTTTGGTTGCATAGCCTATGTACTTGTTGAGTCAGGAAATAGGGGAAAGTTAGACCCCAAGTCTCGAAAATGTGTGTTTGTTGGCTATGGTACAAATAACTACGATTATAGGCTATGGGATTCAGAAAGCCGAAAAATGGTGAGGAGTGTGGATGTGGTCTTTAATGAGTCAGTTTTGTATAATAATAGACAGGATCAGAAGGATGAGATAGCAGGCGAATCAGACTATGTTGTGTTTGAGGCATCGTCTAGGATAGTCTTAGAACCCCAAGATGTTAACAGGCAGCCAACTCCACAGGCAGAACCACAGACTCTCATAATCAGGAGGTCTACTAGAATCAGCAGACCTATAGTTAGATATTCACCTTCATTGCATTACCTACTGTTGACAAACAGTGGTGAGTCGGAATGCTTTGAAGAGGCTTTGTAGACAGAGGTAAAGGGCGAGTGGGAGCGTGCAATAGATGAAGAGATGCAATCTCTGTCATCTAACAAGACTTGGGATCTGGCTTAGTTGCCCAAGGATAAGTCAGCTTTGCAGAACATGTTGGTCTACAGGCTAAAAGAAGAAGTTGATGTGAGCAAGTGGTACAAGGCAAGGCTGGTGGTCAAGGGTTTTCAGCAAAAATTGGAAATTGACTTCACGGAGATATTTTTACCAGTTGTGAAAATATCCACCATCAAGACAGTTCTAAGTATAGTAGCCACAGAAGACTTGCATCTGGAACAGCTAGATGTGAAGACAGCATTTCTCCACGGTGAACTGGAGAAAGAGATTTACATGCGGCAACCACAGGAGTCCTCCGTTAAAGGGAAGGAGGACATGGTGTGTAGGTTGGAGAAAAGCTTGTATAGGTTAAAACAGGCACCCAGGCAATGGTATAAGCGGTTTGACAGCTTTACGGTAGATACAGGGTTCAGTAGATGCCGTGGTGACCATTGCTGTTACATCAAGAGGTTTGCCAACTCGTATATGATTCTCCTATTGTATGTAGATGACATGCTGATTGCAGGATCTAGCATAGATGAGATTATAAATCTCAAGGTACAATTGTTCCAAGAATTTTCTATAAGGGATTTGGGAAAAGCCAAACGGATACTAGGGATGAAGATCAGCAGGGACAGAAAGAGTCGAAAGTTAAGACATTCGTAGTCAGAGTGTGTTGAAAAAGTCCTGCAGCGTATCAACATGGAAGATGCTAAGCCCGTTAGCATGCCTTTGAGAAGTCACTTCAAACTTTCAAAGGAACAGTGAGCTGTCACAGACAAAGAAAGGAACTACATGGAAAATGTACCGTATGCATTAGCCGTAGGTAGCTTGATCTATGCCATGACCTGCACGAGGTCGGACATTGCCCATGCAGTGGGAGTTGTGAGCAGATTCATGTCAAATCCAAGTAAGGAGCACTGGGAAGCAGTTAAGTGGATTCTGAGGTATAGCAGGGGTACCACGAAATATGCTTTGTGTTACGAGGGCTCGAAGATTTAGATGAAAGGATTCGTGGATTCAGACTTAGCTGAGGACATTGACAGTAGGAAAAGTACAACAGGGTATGTGTTTACCCTCGGCAGTGCAGCGGTAAGCTGGGTTTCCAGGTTGCAGAAGATAGTAACAATCTCTACCACCGAGGCAGAATATGTCGCAGCCACTGAAGCGTGTAAAGAGCTGATTTGGCTAAAGAGTTTCTTGAAAGAACTGGGAAGAGGTCAGGACAAGTGTCAGTTGTATAGCGACAATCAGAGTACTATACACTTGGCAAAGAACTTGGCATTTCATTCAAGGACTAAACATATTGATATAAAGTATTATTCGGTCTCAACTAGAAGAGGGACAATTCAATCTGGACAAGGTTCATACGAATGAAAATCCTGCAAACATGTTCGCAAAGGTTGTGACAGTAAAGAAGCTGAGGGACAGTTCAGATTCTATTGGTCTTCGGACTTAGAAGACAAATGGTTGGCTCACACGGGACTTGGGATTTTAGGATTGCACAAGGCTTGGTGTGGTTTTACTTCAAGTGGGAGAATTGTTGAGGTAAATGAAGAAAAACCCAGATTTAGGGTTGACCGCTCGAGCAGTGGTGTCTGCAGTTGAAAAAATCGAGGGTTGTGTAAGACCGCCCGATAGACCGATCAAACGGTCTATCCGATGGCACCTGTTATAAAGCTGCTAGGGTTTGCAGCAGCCATGTGTGTGGTTATTATTTCTTCTATTATATTTCAAGTTCTCTCTTAAGAACTGTCTCCCTTGTAATTCTTTGATCTATAATAAAAGTGTGAGTCCGTGGACGTAGGCACCATTGCCGAACTATGTAAAATTTTGTGTGTCTGCATCTTTGGTTGTTTTCCGTTCTTATTCTTGTTTAATGTTCGTTTGTGGCTTATTTGTGTTCTTCACTAACGAGACGTGTCAGTTAGATTTAGTCGAGTTTTAACTTGAAATCCACAACATAACTCACCTTTGTTGGGTAATTATGACACAAAAGGTAACTTATATTGTGCAAGTTGCAATCATTTATTTGTTGGAGTACCAAATAATTTGCCCTCTGACCAAGAACACCTTTGGGAAAGAACCCTTATTTTTAGAAAAAATACTTATAAAATTCATTAGGGAAAATGAAAAGAAAATAGAATTACTTGTACTTTTGTATTTTTGAGCTACTAAATTAAAAAAGTTTTCTAATTGAATTGTTGATAGTAGGTGGAACTTATGTAAATATTAATTTAAATGGCATGTTTTGGAAAATGGTTTTTGAGAGTGTTTGGCGAAGTTTCTGTTACTGATTTTAATTATAAGTTATAATTTTTTTTAAACACGCACAACTTCTGTTACAATTTTTAATTACTTTTTTTTTCTATTTCAGTTATAAGTTACAATTTTTACCAAACACTCATAACTTTTGCTACAAGCTACAATTTATAAGTTACTAGCAGTAGTATTTCCAAACACCTCCTTTGTGGTGTTGGTGGTGGAATCGGATTTGTAAATTTTAATTGGGATTGGATTGTGTTCAAAATGTGGGGAAAGGTAGGTGTTAATTAATTTTTTGTTCGATCGTATTATATTAAAAGCGCTTTTAGGCATGGGTTATAGCTAATATATTTTTATTTTTACACAACGAAAAAAGAGAATAAATTAGCTTTAGGATAATTGATTTTCTACAATTCCCAATTCTATTCCTTAAATTTTCTCTATAAATTCTAGATGCAAATACGATATAGTTATCAGCGCTATAAGCAACATTAAAACTGTAATGCATTGTCAATTCAAATTGTTATTATTAAAGAAAACATTTGGTAACATGGATTTTTCTTCTTCTTTTTTTTTTTTTTTTTGTAATTGAGCCTTCAGTCTTGTTGAAAGGATGCTGGTTTGGGGCCTAGACATTGGCCTTTGTCAATCTCAAGGTGCAACATAAATGTGGCCTCGAGATGTCAAGTATTGAGTCGAATGATTCATTTATGGGCTGAAATAAAACTAAAAGGGAGTTGTGAAACTCTAATGTGGCTGTTTTCAAAGTAAGAAAACACGAACCCGTTTTAGTAATGTTTATAGTTTTTAATTTTTATTTTTAAATAAAAATATATTTTTATTTATTTTTATAAAAAAACAAAAATATAAAACATATTTAGTATATAAATATTTGAAAAGTGATGGTCAAAAGAGAGATTAAAGGTGTTAGCTGATGATAATAGTAAGAGATAACGATGGTAGTTAGAGGTGGTGGTTCGAGGTAGTAGCTATATGTGATAGACAGAAATAGTGGCCGAATGTAATAGTCGAAAGTAGTAATTGAACAGAGTGGTAGAGATGGTGGCCAGAAGGATTGATCGAATGTGTAGGCAGATGAGGTAGTTGGAGATGGTGACCAAAAATATTGGTCAAATGTGAAGAAAAAAAAATAAAATAAAAATTTGTTTACAAAACGCATAAAAACACATTTCTTGTATATATAAAAATTTAGTAAATTTTGAAAACTATTTACAATTCTTTTGAAAACAAAAATAATTATTAAATATATTTTTGTTTATGATTTATAAAAAATTCAAAAATAAAAATAAAAAATAAAAAATATAAATGTTACCAAACGTTGTCGGATCGTGTTTCGCAAATCACATGTGGGGTTATATAAAGGTTCTAGATTTCGTAAATGCCCCAATTGGTATAATAAATGCATCATAAGGTGCTTTGGGATTCAATTAATCCTCTACGTTTTATTGAAGTCGCAATTATGAGAGGCTGCCTCTAAAAGTCTTGAATTTCAAAAATAACCATGAGTTGTGAAATATGTTATTAGGGACTCGGTCTCATCCGATTTATTTCAAAGCATTTTGAAAACCCACTTAGTTTATGTTTGGTTTAATTCTTTTAAAAAGTTTTTTGTTTAAAAATTTTTAAAAAAATTCACTGATTTGGCGTAAGTTGACTTTTTCTACATCTTTTTACATTTATTTTTTTATAAAAAATCAAAAACTTAAAAAACTTAAAAAAAACTAATCCAAACACAATCTTAAACCAACTATATGTAGCCCTATATTTTTCAAAGCCTCACCCATTGAATTTCTTTAATTTTTGAAAGCCCCCATTGAATCTATATTAATGTTATTCGATGCCCACAAAGCCTAGTGACTCTTGATAAAATCTCCAATGGAGGTATTTAGCAAAATTATTATTAGTAACTTTTAATTTTCTATTATTAATTTTCTTATAGGCTATATATTTTGCCAAATATTCACAATTTTTGCTACAATTTGTAACTTTTTTTTTTATTTTAGCTATAAGTTACAATCTTTACTAAACACTTATAACTTTTGTTACAAGTTACAATTTATAAACTACTAGTTTCAACAATACCAAATACCACCAATATTGAAAAGTCGTTACCAAGCTTTTTTTTTTCCGATAAGAGTATAAAATCAGGGATTTATCTTCTAGCTTCCAATTCTACCCAAAAGAAAAACTGAGTCAGGCAATTCTTCAATCCAAAAAAGCTCTGGATTGGCCTCCACCGTTTATTTAGCTAGGTGGTGTGCAACCGAGTTACCTTGCCTCTGTATATGAGAAGCTATTCAGAATCTAAACTTTTTTAATTCTATTTTGATGAGATTAATCATATATCCAGTCGCAAATAAATCTAACAACCAATTAAGAATGTCGTAAATAACACGCAAGGAATCCCCTTCTTGGTGTATATTTCCAAAGCCCAATTCACTAGCAAAAGTCACGGTTTGATTTAGTTCTTAAGTCCTTTAAGCCTAATATGCATGAGTATTAATTAAAATAGTTATTCATGGTTAGGATAAGATAACAACTCGGTTGGATAAGGGTAGAACTTCTCCCATGATTGGGATATAAGAGGGATAGCTTACTATTGTTAAATTTATTTATTTTGAAAAAATGCCTATATGCGACGAATTTACGAAATAACCTTCTATGGATTTTAATGAAAAAGCTTTGTTTCACGAATATTTGTTTAAAAATAAAAACAAGCAGCGCCACTATTTCTGGAAAAATAAGACTCGTTGTTTGGTTAAAAAATATTATGAAGTCCTTGATAAATCTCTAAATGCCATATGTTGAAATATAAAATTTAAATAGGCAAAATATTTAAGTTTAAAGTTAGTTTTTTTTAAAAAAACATAAAAAGAAATAAAATAAATAAATATTAGTTTCTTTTATTTGACCACCTATATATAAAAAAAAATTAAAAAATATGGCTGCAATGTGGGGGAAAAGAGAATGAAAGGAGTACATTCTACACAGAAATGTTGAATTCTCCATCTGTCTATATCTCTCCTCTTTCTGTCTTTATGTATTATTCTCTCTCTCTCTCTCTCTGCCTAAATCATAAATCATGCTTGGGAATTAAAAAAATTATTCAAAACTCGTTTCAACCGTGACAAAAACTGTTGAATAGTATTTTAAATATTATTAAATTTACTATATATATATATATAATTGTTTTTAAATCTAATTCAACTCTGACAAATGCCATTAAATGGTTCATTTAAAAAATGATTGATAAATATTTTTTTCTAGTCGATGCAGGCTTCAAATTATATTTAGATGCTGTTGGCTTTAAATTTTATTTAGCCATTGTCGGCTTTAAGTTATTTTAAGCTGCTATCTGTTTTAAATTTAATCTAGCATTTGTCGGCATCAAATTTAATCAAGCCACTGTCGACTTTAAATTTTAATGTAAACATTGTCGTTAAATTTTAGTGTTGCCATTGTCGGCTTGAAATAATTGTTGTCGGCTTTAAGTTAATTTAAGTCATTGTCAGTTTTAAATTTAATCTAGCCATTGTCAGCTTCCAATTTAATCAAAGCCACAGCCAACTTTAAATTTTATTGTAGCTCTATTGACTTTAAATTTTAATCTTGGTGCTATTAGCTTCAAATTTAGCCACAATTGGCTAAAAATATTTATTATCAGCTGTCGGCATTAAATTTTGTTCCATAGGCTTAAATACAAGCCGCCGCCGCCTTTAAGTTTAATCTACCTGTTGTCTATCGATTTCAAATTTAATTAAGCCATTGTTAATTTTAAATTTTAACTAGCTGTTGTTGACATTAAATATAGCTATTGTTGCCTTTAATAATTATCTAGTCAACGTTAAATTTAGTTTCCATTGACTTAAATACAAATTTGATCGTCATCGGCTTTAAATTTTACCTAATCGTTGTCGACTTTAAATTTAACTCATGTTGACTTAATAAAAATAACTTTCCGTGGCCCAATTATTTTTCCTTGAAGGTCTTAAATTGCAAGCTACATAAACAAATCCAGTTAGGCAACATGTTTCCATTTGCCAGAACTTTTGGTTTATGTAAATTGAAATAAACCAATTGACTTCTACACTAATAACTTAACAACTAATTACTTAAGAGGTTAATTGTTGATGCGTAGAATAGTTCTTCATAATCGTAATGTTATACGCTTAAATTTTTGGGGTTGGGTTATGGAGATCACATCTTATGAATCGGAGATTTAAAAATAAATGGTTGTTGGAACTATAGGATAGGTCCATGGATGTCTTGAGCCATGTTATATCTTGAACCGTGTTACGTCTTGAATTGTGTACCTCAATTAAGTGTACGAATGGGAACGCAATAAACGGGAACGTGGCGAATAAGAACATGAGTGAATGCGAATATAGTGTACGGGAACATCATGGTACCATTCGGTGATGGTGAATTGTGATCACACACTAGACCTTGACGTGAAATTCGAAAGCATGAAATGGTGAAATCCATGCCCTTACCCTTTGAATGTCAAAGTTGGATAACTAATTCGATGATGAGAACATCACTGTAGCTGAAGGAACGCCTTTCGATCGATAGACTTGGTTCGTGTTCGTTGATCTGGACTAAGATGGTTCTTACGGCCAGTTGAACCTAGTTTACACCTTGTAACAAACATTTATAAGATCAAAAGAACTATCATCATGAATCTTATCATGCATATCCTATTTTGGTGCTCAGTGAATTATTTAGCATGTTGTTTTATTAAATACTTGTAAATATTTTCAATTTTTACTGGGCGTCGCAGTTCATGGCGTTTCATGTCAAGTTCAATCAGCCGGATGAGGTCGGTACCAATTAGGATGACGATTTTGTGGAACCCAGGCTCACGTGAGCCAATTCGTAGTTATCTTTTTTGGCTTTTGTTACCCATTTTTTGGCAACTTCGTAATGGGAACCCCTTTTTGCTTTTATAACTTCCCTTTTGTTAGAATGTAGTATCGATACATTGTAGTACTTTTTGCTTTTATTGGATGGTTTGTTTATGTCTTATCCAAAAATTCGAGTGTCACATATCCAGTTAAGTTTGTATTATCATGCTATGATGTTGTATTCTCGCATTCACAGGGATGGATTATGGGAATCACACATGACTGCTCAACAATCAAAAACAACTGGTGCTTGGTGTTTTTTGATACATCCATGTACATCATGACCCGTGATATGTCATGACCTATACTATGTCACGAGTCGTACCACATTATGAGCTCCCAAAATTAAGGGTACGAACGAAAATGTGAGCAACGTCATGATACCAAGTGAAGAATGATATGATAGCGAATCGCATAGATCACGTATTGGACCTTAACTACTAAACTGAAAGCCTAAGGTGGTGGGTTCTATACCCTTAGCCCTTGGATGCTCCTGCTGGATACTTAATTCAACTACGAAGGTATCACTGAGGCCAAAAAAGCTTCTTTCAGGCCCGGATGACAAAGTTGCAGGCCTGGACTTCTAGATTTCCTTTGATTTCTTGCCCTTTCCTCTACATCTACTTTCATAGAAGAGGTTGGCCTTTCTTTAGCAAGACGAAGGCCATATTGCAAGGCAGTTTGTTGATTGTGATAAATGTCTTGAATTTTGTTGGAGTCATTTTCTGCCTCCTTGTCCATGCTAGAACTTGTCTAATCTTAGCATTTGAGCAAAGTGACTTGGCGAAGAGTTGATGGTTGTTCCTGCTTATGCTCTTTTTATAGGATTTTATTATGGGTTGTTGTAATTTTTTTTATAGGACTTTGTCCGGACCTTTTTGTCACCATGAGAACTAACGATGGGTCAAATAACTCATTGTTATGGTTGTATATTAAAAATTATGATTTTAATTTTAATATTTAATTTTATTTATAAATAAAATTAGTTTTTTCATTTTATGATAATATTAATGAGCAATGTATGCATTTTATTATTTATTTAATGGGGTGTATATGTGTCTTTTATTCTACATAGTATTTAATTTGGTGTGTAGAGTTCGGCTTGCACACAAAAAACTAAATTATCAATTCTTGTAGATTATAAGTTTTTGGTTTACAGTCTTAAATGGAATTGAACATACCACCGGTACAACTGTAGCATAATATTTTAGTAGATTTGTCTTGAAAACGAAAAACGATAATTATTTCGATAATTGTTCTGACTCATTGTGCTAATACATTTTGTGTGTATCAAACATGACTAAGTTGGGTAATTAATTTTATATTGACCTTATAAATTAATTCACACTTCATAGTTATTATGAGTGTTTATACTCTTAATTTTGAAATAATTATTATTTAGGTATATTTAATATTCGTTATTTTGATTCATTAGAGGGTGCGATCTTGTATGGGTCTATAATTTCAATAAGTTCAATAGCAATATTAATTATATTAATTATTGACGAAATTCATGTTCTGAAAAATTAGAATTGATGATACTCTCTTAGGGAAACTTATAAGTCTTGACCAAGTCAAACCCTACAGGTGAATTTGATAATCTGGCAGTCAAATAAGTTAAATAGAAGGTTTTAACGAATTTTCGAATATGCCAATTAAATATAATTATCAGTAATTTAATTTAATCAGCAGATATCTATAATCTTAACGTGGAGTGAATAAATAAGAATTTAATAACAGAAACTCGAATATTACAGTTTTGAGAATAAGGCTGGAAGTGCAATTATAATTTTTTAGTGGAATGAACTATAATTTATATTTTTATGAAACTACTTCTAGGTTGAGGTAAAATTTTATAATTGTATTGAAAATCAACGTCTTATTTACTCAGTAGATCCCTGTTGTAACATATTTATATGCTGTTATAAAATTGAGCCACCAAATATTCAATATTGTTTTAGAGTTTCCACGTCTTGTGAATCCAAAAAACATGTGATTAGACAGGTTTTGAAGAATACGATATATTAAAACCCACACTTTATTCGTGTTCTAGCATTCGAGAATATAGTAGAAGGTTTGTGTTGGAGATTTAACTATAAGTAAAAAATCGCTGATTGTTGACTAGAAATTGTTGCAACAATCGAAATCATTCAACTAGATTTCAAAAAGTATTATCCTAAAACTAACTTTCAAAGTATTATCAGGTTTTATTTTGATTGCTCGGTATTAAAAGTTTTAATCTAGATCCAGTTTTGGCGTTTGTCTATCCAGTTATTTTTTTGACTAAAATCATAAATATAATCTTAGGATCTTGACAGTTTACCTCAACACTCATTGCCCTGGAAGAATCAGTTAAGGGTTAAGGATTTTGGACCTTTTGAAGGTTGGCTCGGATATTTTTAAGTTCCTGACTCCTTTATTATCTTCGGCCACTATAAGCTGAAGAGGTTGAAAGTCTGAGATCCTTTCATCCGTTTTCAGGTAATAATGGCTTCTTGTTGACTATGACAATCTACTGATTCTACCATTCTTTTTGCTCTTATGGTGAATCTTTGAAAAATCTCCTGCATCCTCTCCATAGATTTTAAAGAGAATTTTCTGTAGATCGGCCTACCCACTCATTTGAGGGCCGGCCCAAACTGCCTCAAAATAATGTCCATCATCTGTTTCTTTTTCAAGGATAAATTTTGTTGTTGTATATGGTTGAAATTTTCAAAACTAATCTCATTCTGCCCCCTACTTTTACATTAGTTGATGTGAACAAAAATTGTTGGTCCGTCCAACGGATAGGTGCTTGACCAATGGGAAGGGGGAAAACGTTGATTGTTGTCGTTAGCTTCTCTGACCTCGTACAGCTTAGGACGCATGAGAGTCTCGATCTACTTGCTAGGTTGCCCCTAGCGTAAAGCCATTGAAGGACGATCCAGGAAGAAAAGTTTGAGGTAACTAGGGAAGTGGAGGAGACTGTCCCTCTGCCTGTAGATTTTCCCTCCACTATGAACTGCTGGGATCGAAATTGTCACATTCTCATTGAGTAAAGCCATCAGCTGTCTTTTGGTTTGAGTTAGATCTAACAAAAGCTAAGACAAAGATGCCAATAACTCTTTATTAGCTTCTACAAAATATTCCTTCACACTCTCGGGCATGTTTTTCAAATCAGTATGCCGGAATGGATTGCGTGGCAACTCAGCTTTAGAACCTTTTAGAGATGAACCTTCTAGTGCTTCTAAATAACACTTGGGTCCCACTGGGCATGCCAAAAAATTGTTGGCATTCGCACTGAAGTGTTAGGGTTATATACTAAAAATCATAGTTTTATTTGGTTTTAATATTTAATTTTATTTTTAATAAAATTAATTTTTTATTTTATAATAATCTTAATAAGGAATGTATGCAATATCATTTCTTTAATATTATGCATGGATGTTCTTTATTCTGTACAGTATTTAATCTGGTACATAGTACGACTTGCACACAGAAGACTAGATTGTAGGTTCTTGCAGAATATAAGTATTTATTCACAATTTAGATAGAAATGGGCATACCATTAGTACGACTGTAGCACAAAATTTTAATAAGCCTATCCTAATTACGAGGGACAGATAATAGCGTCGTCTATTGTTCCGACTCTCTATATTAGTACACTTTGTGTATTGAACGGGATACATTGGGATAATTAAATTTATACTGACTATATAAATTAATTCACACTCCAAGGTTATTATGAAAAGTGCTTGTTCTCTTAATTCTGAAATAATTATTGATTTGCGTATATTTAATATTCGTTATTTTGATTTATTAGAGGGTGCGATCTTATATGAGTCTATGTTCCCAATAAGTTGGATAGCTGTATTATTGATATTGTGAATATTAATTATTGACAAAATTCACATCTCGAATAATCGATATTGATAATACCTCCTTAAGGAAACTTATAAATTTTGATCGGGCCAAATTCTGTAAATGAATTTGATTGTTTGGTGGTCAAATAAGTTAAGCGGAAGGGCTTAAGAAATTTTAAGATGCCGATTAAATTAAATTACTAGTAATTAAATTTAATTGGCAGGTATCGGGTATCTTAACGTGAGGAGATGAGTTAAACATTTAATAACATGAGCTCAATACAAGAAGGTTTTCATAATTACAGATACCGTTGAAACGTTTGCTTAATCACAGAAATCGCTAGATACATATCTAGGTTAAATCGCTAGATACATATCTAGGTTACACTAAAAGTCTTTGTCATAATTACTTAACAAGTCCTTGCTGTAGCCCTATAAATATGCAGGTAGGCTGAACCAAATTCATAACTTTTCTTCAAGACTAAAGCTGACCAGGTTCTGCCGGTACGAGTTCTCGAAGGATCGTAGCCCACACTACATTTGGGAATTGCATAAGAGAATACAGTAGAAGGTCTAAAGGGAGCTTCAACTTGAAATCAAAAAATTCGTAGTTGGAGAATCGACCGAAAATGTATTCTTCTAAATTAACTGTGGTGGTACGGATTTTAATTTTGATTGTTCAACATCAAAAGTTTTATCTGGAGCCCGTTTCGATAATTGCCCGTCCAGTTATTTTTTATCAAAAATAGTTTACAAAAATAATGATCTTAACAGTTTTGCCACCAACATGAAGATCATTTAGGACTTAATGATATGGTGAGAGCGTGCTAGGATGAATGCGTTCGGATGTGTTTGTATTGTGCTGAACTTGACTTCTAATCATGTCGAGTTGCATATAACACGAAGTAATAAAGCTATAGGTTTGATATTTACCTCAATAAAGAGGATTTCAAATAATTTTCAAGTGCCTTTTGAATTAAAATTAATAAAATTTACAAGACGAATGAACTGAAATTGAAACCGAATTTAAAATAACTTTGTACTGGAAATACATATAGAGTATAATAAATAGACTAATCGAAACATGGAATGTTGTCTAATTAAAGTTGTAACATGTTCACTAGATTTGGAGTATTTTGAAACAAGATTCTGCTAAATCAGGTGAGTCTCTGATATCTGAACTAATTTTTATTTCGCGTGAATGCTTAATATGCCGTATTGTTAAAGAATAAAAACGAATTATGAAAATGGAAATGAATGATGAAAATAGAAACGAATGAAGGTAATGCATGAAAGAATGATTGGTTAAACAGCATCCCGACCGCTGAGGGATGATAAGTGTACCAGCGAGGCGAGGCAATAAGGGTGAGGGCCACGGCCATGTGGTTATAAGGAATGATCATGTCCACCATATAAAATGTGGGGTCGCTCCTTACCAAATTCTGACTAACCGTTTAATATATTTTATTCTAACACTGTCCAATAATTAAGAGTTCATATATCATTAAATTTACACTAACTGTACTAATGAATGTTGAAACATTTTAGGTGACGCATGACTATATGAAGAAATCTGCTGCTGAAATAATAGAGTTTTAAATTGTGTTTAGTTTCTATTGTTATAAATGCTGCAGTTGTCACGATCTATTTTTAAATATGGCGTTCGTGACTGGCCAGTGACTCAAAACTCACCAAAGGTCTCTATTTTCTTTAACTTTCACTTCATTTTGTAAATTACCGACGATATATTTATTTATTTATTTATTTTAGAGAAAAGACGAGTTAATTAAATCTTCCCAGAATCTCATTTCAAAAGAAAATTTCAGAGCTTACTAATAGTGAAATAATATCCACATTATTAAAACATATATCCAAGTGCTAAATACAGAACCATATGCTGAATACAGAAAAGCAAATTACCGAAATTAAAAAGAAAATATGAAAATATGCACAAAGTAATTATTTTTTTCTCAGGTACCCCTTCTTTTGTTCCATTATGCATCACCTGAAAAATGTTAACATACATTGGCCACGCTAGTGTGAATTCAAAGATATCAAGATTTCGAGTTTGCCATGAATTATCCAAGTTTAACTTTATATAGTTAGAGCTTTTTTACTTTGTACCAAACATCATACTGATTTTCATCCTTATTCCATCCAACCCTCGGTATTTTTCTACCCCGGGTTGGAACCTTTCGGTATTGCTGTCATGTTCCCTCGAGTAGGAACCTTTGGTATTCTTTTCCCGTCCCTCCAGAGTAGGGACCTTTCGGTGTTATTTTCTTGTCCTCCCGAGTAGCAAGGACCTTTGGTATTCTTTTTCCGTCCGCCTAGAGTAGAGACCTTTCGATATTATTTTTCTGTCCCCCCGAGTAGCAAGGACCTTTGGTATTATTTTTTTATCCCCCAGAGTATCGATATTATTTTTCTGTCCCCCCGAGTAGCAAGAACCTTTGGTATTCTTTTTCCGTCCCCCCAGAGTAGGGACCTTTTGATTTTATTTTTCTGTCCCCCTGAGTAGGGGCCTTTCGGTATCTTTACTGTCCCCCGAATCTGGACCTTCCGAACTTTTATCAATACATTTATCGTATATTCAAAACCCATATATACAGAGGCTCATAGCCCGAAAAAAATAACAGACATTCATGACTTAATTTTGATTTCGAGATCTCATAACATGTGAAGAAAAGATAAGAAAACAAAATATTTAAGAACTCACCAATTAAATCAATATTAGCCGATTAATTCCTGTCTAAGAATTTCTGATCTAGTAAACAAAATAAAAATACTAGTTTAGCAACGTAAAACTTATTGTTTCAATTATTTTATTTTATTTTAACTTCGTCATAATCTTTATCGTAACTAATTTAAAATACATAATGAGACTTCCTATTTTTATAATCTTTAGAGAAATCACATAATTTAAATTTTGTAAACTCTTGTTTTGTTACTCTTAAAATATTTAATTTTAGGCTTCAAAGCCACGTAAAATACTAGACTAGTTTTAGTGCAATTATAATATTTTTATCATATCTTTATAGCTAATACTTATTTTGGCAAAATTTCTTTATATTTTAAACTTCCTTATTTATAAAGAATTTAAGATTTTAATCTTGATAAAATTCTATTAAATCTAGTTAAGGCTCAATCGAGAAAAGTTTATAATTTAGTTCACTCTATAAAATCTCATAACTTTAACATTTGGTCCAAAATTATTAAAACATATAAATGAAATGTTTGAGTCAAAAATTTGTTTAAAATGTTTAATTTTAAGAGAAGATTTACTAATTTAATTAATTTTGTTATGTTCCCAAAACTTGATAAAAACATTAATAATTTCTTTAATTTAAATTTAATTAAAGCATATGTATGGCATGAATTCTAACCCAATGGAAAATACTTTTAATTTATAAAATCTAGATTTACTCATTTGAAAAATTCTTAATCTTGGTTTAAGTAAACTTAACATGTTAGCTTCAAGATTAAAATCTCTATTATTTAATCATTTAATCTCAAAAATAAACTCTTAAATCTCTAAAATTTATCATTTCTATAAGATACATTTAATACCAAATATTTCTAGCTTTTTAATCAAACAAATAAATTTACAATTAACCAAACACTCACACAGTATACAATATACACACACAGGCTTTGCATTACACACACGCATCAACGTTAAACACACACAGAGAGGTTAACTCCTCACACACACAACACTCTCCCGTGCTCCTACACACACATGCAAAGCACAAAATACACACACAGTGATACTCCAGCCACACACAGAGCACATTACAATTACACCCAGTGCTTTTCCCATGATGACGCGGTGGTGTGTATGGTTATCTTTAGCGATGGTGTATGCGGCAACGGTGGTGGCGTGGTGCGGTGGTGGTGTTCTCGTGAGATAGATATACATACATATATATAGATATATAGATATAGACAGAGAGAGAGATGAGAGAGATAGAGAGAGACCGAAAGAGAGAGAGACGGGGTGGATGGCGGTGGCGTGGGGCGGCGATGGGCCGCCAGCGTGGACGGTTGCGGCAACGGCGCCGGAGGTGACTGGCGGGGTGGAGCAGAGGTGTCGGGGAGGGGGGGGCTCGTTCGGCGCTGCTTCTTTTTCTTTTCCCTTCTCTTTTCTTTCTCTTTTCTAACCCTAATACTCTTCTCTTGATCCTGAGCCCCATATATCCAATACATGTATATTTATATTGCACTACCGAGGCTCAGCATTTAAAAGGGTTTTAAACCAAACGGTTGTTATAAATTAACTATTAGAATGGCAAAGGAATGTGGTGCAGCGGATCTTCTTACTCTTTCCCCATTGCACACACTCATAAGAAGACCCCCAAGTGAATTTTGGATAGCCAAACTCTCGACACCTCCTGCTCCGATCTCCTACATCTTCTTCTTGTGTTCAAAATACTCTATATACTCTGAACAAATGTGGTTAGCCGGATTCACAAATAGACATGGGATCAATGCAGACAAAGCAACAAAGGAATCTTCTACAAGATTCCTCTACTGCTGGTGACGAGCCTTCAGCGCAACAGTGAGTCCTGCAGCAATAAAATTTGTTTCTCAAGACTGTAGCATTGACAATTTGACATTGATCAAACCCTTTAACTATGAAAAATTATTCCGTGTTCACTATGTTCACCGGATTTTATGTTCGTACAATGTTGAATTTACAAAGTACAAAAATATAGCAAGCAAATGCATCTAAGACAATCCAGAAGAAGATTGCAAAAAAGGCTTCAAATTAATATTTTTATAACTAACAAACATACCTTCTTCACCTGCTCCCGAATTCCACTAACAGTTCGATTAGCTGCGCCTTCAAATCTGGCTATTTCAAGATCTAAAGTGAACATGTCCTTACTAAGAGCTGTCTTCTTGAAGATCTTGCATGGGTAACCAACTAACTTGATCTTTTTCATTATTTGTGCTGCATGGTTAAACTCTAATACTTGCGCAGTTGCTATGATCCTAAACGCTGTCTGTAAATGTGCACCACACCCATAACATAGTGGTATTATAAGATAATATACAAAATGCAAACTCTATAAGTAGATGACTTTAGTATCTCTTCATGTGTTTAATATGGAAATCATGCACAATGAAGGACACACATAAGCTTGGATTATGATTTTCAAATTTTAAGAGGAAGAAGCCAGTAGCATGACACCTAACACAGTCGTAGCAAGGAAAGAATTGTATATATTAATAGATATACAGTTGGGGAAAAAGGATAGATTTTAGTAGGGCAGTCCTATCGGGATTCATGAACCAAAAACTTTACAAAGCTATATATATATATATATATATATATATATATATATATATATATATACAC